>CABFOQ010037178.1:5284-78782 GCA_900660455.1 Gephyroberyx darwinii | reverse complement strand
GTGTGTTTGTGTGTTTGAGAGTGTGTGGGAGTGTGTGCATGTGTGTGTGTGTGTGTTGTGGCACACACTCACAGGCTTCTCTTGTTTGTGAGGTGAGAACAGAGAAAAGTGGAGTCCCTCAGCATGCCTCCACCTCCTCTTGCTCCATCTGCCTGTTTCGCTCAGTTCTCCATAAATTAAAAACGCTCTACATCTGCTTTGGGGTACATTGTTAGTTGTGTGCATTCGGTGGTTCCTCTGTTTATGAAAAATTAAACACTTTGCTGCATTCGATTATTCCCCCACTCCCAAAAGCCCCTCTGCAGCAAACATGACAGAGGCCCACGCTCTACCCCAATATGCCGAGAAGACCAGGGTTCCCACCTACGTTCTCAGGAAAGAAGTCGGTTGGAGTGAGGAACATCGCAAGTAAAAAGAAAAAAAAAAAGGAATTAACATCTGCTCGGGGTAATGGAAAACACATGTGCGAAGCCTGGAAATGCCATTCAGCGCGGGCATGATGCTCTGTTTTCACAGCAGTAATCAACCACAGCACAAAACAGTTTGATAAACACTGGCAACAAAATGAAACCAGCTAAATGTGTTGCTATGTTTTCATGGGCTGGGCTGTGGCGGCAGGAGACGCTCTAGGGTGAGGATCAGATAATTACAGTGCTATATGTTTATACATACACTGAGCGGACAAAACATTGGGGTGACCTGCTCTCGTGAAACAGGTGGACCAGGTGAATCCAGGTGAAAGCTGGGATTCCTTATTGAGTTCACCTATTAAATCCACTTCAGTCATGAAGTGGAGATGAAGGTGAGGAGACGTTAAAGAGGGTTTTAGTCCTCTTGACAATAATGGATTGTGCAGAATCGGGTGCAACTCAACAGTAGGAAGGTGGCCCAAATAATTTTGCACACTCAGTGTAGACTTTAATATTGGCAATATTAGGGATCCTGAATGATGACAGGAACAGCAAAGGATGCTCGACTGTCTACACTGTACTCTGTTCTGTTACTTACAGGACAGACAATTAAAATACAACTTTACTGTTCATACATGCCAGAAAACCAGATGGCATCCAACAGAAGTAGGGTGATGTTACATTAAGTCACTCCAATGGAGAACACATAGACGGGTCTGCAAAACACAGCAACTCTTAAAAAGAAGGAGCTCACTCTCTCACTTCCACAGTCAATCATACCGTTCCCATGTGCTGCAGAATGATGTTGTACTGTTCCCAAATGTGCACTTGTTTCCCACCCTAAATGGATTCATCGAAGAAAAGGCTGGCCAGATGAAATATATTTTACACCAAGCCGGTGCAGCTGAACGCATGAGGATGAGTACAGCTTCAGATGAATAGACATTTTAACGGACAGAGTATATAATTGGGACAAAAGGGACTGCGGGGCTCCCCTTTAGAGCAGCCAGTCTTGGTTGGAATAATGACCGTAATCAGAGGTTGTGGTCACAACGTTGCCCCATACAGAACACCCAGGCCACTGGGGAGGACCTGTGTTTGTCTTTGACATTAACGTGCGGGGCTCCGGGGCAGTCATATTTGGCCATGGTTTGGTAGCTGTGAGCTGTGCAACTGAACAGGTGTTGCAGGCCGACTAGGCCATCAATCTCTCACTGGCCTGTCTCTGTAGGATTCAGGGTTAATTATCGTCAAATAAGCCATTAAGGAGAGGAATGGAAGCACCGAGGATGAAGGGATGCTAACCTTGGCAAGAGGGATGGGGCTGGGTGGCTGGGTTGGGTTAAGTTGGCTTGGATTGTGTTGCTAGGGTAGTGATTTTAAAAAACAGGATAGAACCTGTCTATTTACTGTTGGTCATGTCGGCACTGAAATCTCTGAGAAGACTGTACTTTTGGTCACAGTGCCAAAAAGAGAGAGAGCAGAGGCATAACTTTACATATTAACATGTTTACATTATCACACCTATTGCACTACATTCGAGCGACGTTCCAGAGTGGGTGTCCCAGCTGGTAAGTGATACTGGCAGTGAAACAACTGAAAATGAAAGCGCCTGGTGAGTGTCCAGTACAGAGATGGATATGTTCACCAATGTTTTCCAAGAGTATAGTGATAAAATGAACTGAATGCTTGTTATCATTACAATTATTTGACTACTATGCTCAGGCTAGCAAGAGCGAACACATGCTCAGGTGACAAGTAATGACTAGAGGCACTAAAGGTGAGAGACTATGTTAGAATTATATAGATTCATACCTATATAAAACACCCTCATAAAGCATACCTTTTTATTGCTCTGCACCTTTAGTCTTAACGGTATCCATCTCATTGTGGATTACTTTATAATGCACAAATGGAAAATGCCATTAGGGTTTCTTTTCATGCTCTTAACATATTAATTGGCATTACAGCGAATGTCGGATCATACAGTAAATTGTATCCAGTGGAGTCAGTGACACCTGACCTATTGAAAATTTTACAGTGTGCTTATACCTTCATTTATCTACTCAATGTGCCCATGAATATTTAAGGCTGACAATTAAACCCCAGCTGACCTGCAGGATGAAGCAGGACCAGTAGCCATGCTGTCACATTGAGGCAGCACACGCATGCACACACACACACACCAAAACCCCAAAATTCAAGCCCCCACCCCATCATCCCACATAGACACAAACACACATACAAGCACTGTCACAAAGTCACACGGTCACACTGACGTGGCCTGTGCATGACAGGCGCATCGCATACGTGTCATGTTTATGGGGACATCAACAGACGTGGTTTGTGTTTTGTGTATGTAAATGGATGGGCAGGGTCAAAGTTAATGCATGTCAGTCTCCTGTTTCACCTTGGTTTGGTTTGGTAATGCCGAGCAGAAGGTCTATGGGTTTATGCTGCGAACTGAATACTGTAATAGCATGTTGGGTAAAAACCAAGACTGTGCTGCATGTTACACTTTGGTTTACAATACCAACTGACACTAGTGACCACGCATTTTGCATCACACTACACAAAACAAGAACAAGAAAATGTTGACACACGTTTAGGTACAAAATGTTTAAAAAAAAAAAAACCTTCCTGCTGCCTTCATCTCCATCTCCTCTTCATGACAGAAGTGGATTTAATGGGTGAAACCAATCAGAATCACAGAATCACCTGTAAATGCATTAAAACAAAGGAAAAATCACATAGAACGATATAAGTAGTAAGCCTACAGACTAAGACACTCTTTTTGTAAACCTTTTTTTTAAAACATCTAATTCAAAATCTAGTTCAACCAACACCACTCCGATGTCAAACACACAGATTAATACTCCATGTGATCCCACAGTAACACCATGCCATAATCCCTGACAGATATATACAGCCTATAGGTAATACATGTCACATTATGCTAGATTGACTAGGCTGATTTGAGATATCATGGTGGAAAGCGTCCATGCTGTCACCTTATTTTCATCTCTAACCTTGTGCATTTGCAACCGTGCATTTGTTCCCTGAAAATGGGTTCTACGGTGGTTTTAATGATGACGTAAATAATGCAGTAAAGCCATTGAAATTAAGCAATCTGGAAGTATTATACAAATGTAGGCTTCCTTCCTTCCATAACCAGTATGAGCCACAGTGAACGCGTCTATAGGTCAGATTACTATTTCATATGGTATGAAATATAAATTAACCAAAGCCTTCCTACCCCTCTAATCACTTTCTTATATTTTTATCACAGTGGTGGAGAGGATGGAGGTGGAATGACTTCCCATTCTAATCATATTGTCATACCCTGAGGTTAAACCTGCCCATTTCGCATACCAAACGAAAATAGCCTTGAAATAGAGCCTTGATATAAATGTTCAATATATGTAAAAAAGTATTCCATTTATTCATGTTTCAGCAGGGCATTATGTCTGAATCAACCACATAGAGAGAATTAATTCAAGAGTCAATCACTCCAAAACTTATTCAGACTTCTTCTAGTTTCAAGACTCTTTCCAAACTTTGACTGATGTTTTGATTCATTGATTCATTGAACTATTACCTTAAGGCATCCCAAGCGTCCATGATGTGGCAATTTAGTACAAAACCTTTTCTCTAAATTGTTTCACACCCAATACACATTCTTGGTTCTTTTCAGGACCAAATCCAAGTTTCCATTTATGAAAAATGTCTGGTTAGAGCTCTATCATTATAGCAATCACTCTTTCACTGTTGTATCATTTCTTCTCTAAAACGCATCTCTGTAAAGGCCTGTACCATGTGCCAGGTCCGGTATTTCCACAACCACTATTATTTTGCACCAGCGGTGATCTCCACAGGCAATCTGCATCTAGCAGTGGCGTGTGTTTGCTGTGGGAATAGAAATCAGACACCTGTCGGTGTAGTGAGAGTTTTTTTTTTTTTTTTTTTTACTCCACAGCAGCTACCAAGCAGCCAGGCATATCAAAGCAGCAGAGAGTGAAAATTTCTCCTCGTGGAATGAGAGAAAGTTAGGTTGTAAAATAGGAAAGGTATTATGATTCCCAGGCATTGGGGACTAATATAGTACTCCTGCTTGTTGCCTCCATCATCACTGACATCTGGGACAGTAATCATGCCATAAATGGAATCACCACGATGATGACAGCTTTTTGGATTTATAATTTTCTCTAGATACCTATATTACTGTGTCTGGGAAGGGATAGGGTCTCTCTCTCTCTATCTTTCCCTTTTTAAAGTCAGTTAAAAGTGTCAGTGTGACAGCGAGGTTACAGTTACCAGCAGTTTGGATCGGTCCATTGTTTAAATACGTCCCTGGAGGATCATTTGAAATGTGCGATTCCAGGTCTTGAGGGAAATAACAGCAGTTACGTTGTTGATGCCATACTGACGTTGTTCTTTCGGCCTGGTGTTTTCACTGTCAGATCAGGATCCTTTGTGAAGCAGAATGATGCCATAGGGCCTCTGAACAGAATATCCCACTGAAAATATAGATCATGTAAAGACCATATGAAGAAAAATGGCATTATGGCTTTAACAGTGAGAGGTCGCTATGACGATGCAGTTTAACTCTCTAATCATAACTTCTAATGTCAAGCCATCAAATAATAGTGATACTTGATTGTCAAAAGTGTATTACTTACTTCTTTTTAGTTGTGTATGTTGTGATTGAGGACGTGCGCTACTGTATATTACCCAATACAGGTTACATGTAAGACTTCAATTTATTCTGCAGCGTTTACATTGACTATATTAAATATAATCCCATTAATTCTCGTTGAGTGTCTTATGTAAATTCAGCCCGCTCTTATCTCAACTACTTCATTAATCTGTGGTTGCATCCATCCTGGCCTACTTCTTGATCATGGTGTAGCTCAATACTCTTCATTAACCAAGCCTTTTTCAAGGGAACATTCAATCTTAGGCGAGCCAGGACCACATAGCCAAGGATTGTGATTCGAATCATGTAGAGGAGGACAACATACACACTGACCTGTTTAATTGGCTCATATACTCATGTTGAGCAGATGCTGATAACGTCCCACATGCACAGTTTTTCATAAGTACGTGGCAGGAGAAGGGGAGAGGGCAAGTAAATGGATAGTCTGCTTGAGATATCCTCTAAGTAATTTCTCCCAGTTCATTTGAGGGTTTTTAGGGGCTTCATTTTGAGAAGCCCCACCCCTCACACACACAAAAAACATTATTAACATTTGCTATAAATTACTGAGGAGAGCAAGAGAGGGTTGCCATATCCAGATGGATGCCCCTTAAATCTGTCTTCAATTACCCTCCACTAACTTACATCTTCCAGTTGAATTCTGATTAGCTGATCTGGCAATTTACAGAGCCAGGCTGGAGAGCACTTGTTCCCCCTCCTGAGTGCAACCTGGCTGCGCTTGAGTATTGTGAACCTTTGATCAGTGGCCCCTTATTACCTATAAAAGCCAATACCATCAAATTTTGCATTGCCTCATCCCCCTGTCAATGGTGCTTTCCCCTTATCCATATCAAAGATCATATTCTTGTAAGGAGACAGAATAATCCAGTAATCCAGAAAAGTAAAGTAGATGATAACGGATGCCTTTTAGTTGTTAATATATATAATCTTATCTATCCTATGTGGCTCTAAAGCTGCGGCCTGGCTTCTGTCTTTGCAGCTTTCTACTCCCCTCTTGTGGCCAGGCACAAGACGGTGGTGTCTCATGCCTGACGCTTCACTGCTGAGGTCAACATGTTGAATGTCTTGTCGGTAATGCATTTATTTAAAGCAAGAAGAAAGAAATTGGAAATGTGTGTATTATAACAGAGACTCTAATGACACTAGTCTTCAGTATTGGCTCCGTGTTCCCTTCGTCCCTCCCCCTCACCTTCCCTCCGTCTTTATAGAAAGTGGATCACCAGGGGAGCTCAACCCTGCTCGTTAACATATAGAGTCTCTAGTTAAATCCCATTCACTTTCCCATCCATTTGGAAGAGTGATGCCAGCGGGTTACGGCGATGGCATTGCACGAGGCCCTGATTGAGCTTCAATTTGATCATTTTATCTGATTGTGAGGTAAACAGCATCATGATGGATAAGACCTCATTACAAAGGGAAAGTGAGAGTTTAATTTCCTGTACATGTTCCATCTTTATTAATGTCAGAGGCAGCAGGTCGTCAATTGCATTATGGGCCCTGGTTCTCTGGCTAGGCATTTTACTTGACACAAACAAGGCCAACGTGCCAGTTTAAAGGGATTAGATTTGGCACAATCATCCAGACAATTTCGTTTTGGTTTCGGCATTAACACCGTGCTGTAAGTGCCTCGCCCTGGAAAATGCTAGACAACTTAATGTACATGAAATAGATTACAATAAGGCAAGTGCAATGGCCATTCCACCCACAATTAAAACAATTAATGCATGCATATCTTCTGTTGAGTCTTCTGAATTGGCTCCCAGAGTGTTGACATTGTGGACTTATCTTGGTGTCTGTCATGTAGGAAACTATAGAGGAACACAGTGACTATCAGGCGGTGACGTTACCCATCCAATGAAAAAAAACAAAAACTTCAATAATAAACCTGTCAACACTCCAATCTGAATACCCAGGAGCCAGAACTCTCTCAACTCCCCTCCCCTGGCAATAGTCATCATCACGGACACTCTCATGAGAGACAGCATCTCATCTATCAGTCAGTCACACATGCACAAACACACAGCCCCCTCATCACATCATCTCCATTTGTCCCATTATATCCTTAACACACTCTAATATACCCCCGCTGCTTCAGGAAGGGAATGGTGGAGGGTTGTTGAGGTGTGTGTGTGTGTGTGTGTGTGTGTGTGTGTCAGTGGCTTCATTACGAGTGCTGCTGCTGCCTATGCCGGTCGCTAAGACTCTGAGACAGCCTTGTTTGTTTGTTTCCCTGTTGTAATCCTCAGCTGAGGTTTGATGCACGGAGCTGAGCCCTAGCTGTGTTACCCACAGGCCTCTGGGAGCCTGAGCGCCACAGCAAGTACCAGGAAATGAGAGAGAGAGAGGCACAGGAGACTTACACCCCCTGCACCCAATCATTACCATGCTAAATTTATATTGATTGCTGTAGCTTAAGAGCTAAATGTGAGTTATTCCCTGGACACAGTCCCCATGTAGGATCTGTGGTGGTGAGCTGCTGGTAATCCAGAGAAACCACAGAATGTACACTGTGTTTGGGCATAGATATGGCGGTGCACAACATACTGCAACATATATGTGGAACATATATCCCCTCCAGCAGTCATTTTTAAGTGGATTATTTGGATTTCACCTTACATCCAACCCTGCGTGAGGAGAGTTACAGTAGGGAGAGAGGGGAGGAGTGGGCGGTGGGTGGGCTAGTAGAGGTGCTGGCGTCTGGAGGTGCTGGAGAGGTGCTGGACTACAAGACGTTTCCTGCCCTTCCTTGCTGTATTGGGTAAAGTTGTATGTTTGTGGTGTCTCTGCTCCTGCGGGTAGCTTTCATCACACATATGCATATGTGCTTGCCCTTGACATTATCATCAGCAGATTTGTGCTAGGGCCCCGAGGTAAGGTTGAAATACTGCTGAGCCTTCTGAGAGAGTGGCCTGCTTCAGAGAGAGTGTCCGAGGGCTAAATACGCACCCAGAGACGGAGAGAGAGGAAGGGAAAAAGCTCAGTAACTGAACCCAGCAGAGCACCCCTCAGGGGACAGCAGTAATTAAACAGTGATTAAATTAAGGGGCAATGCGGGCAAAACGCTGGCTGATTGACACTCTGCCGGCTCCTCTCTCTCTCTCTCTCTCTCTCTCTCTCTCTCTCTCTTTTACTGCGGGTTCAGCTCTGTCGTGGAGCATTGCTTTCTATTGACCTCCAATTACTCACCCACTCTGAATTCTTCAAGGTCCAATTTTCTAAAACTATTTTCTTAACTGTGTTAAGAGCACGGATCACTGCACATTTGTTTCTGAGAAGGCTGAGCTGCAGGAGGATTGGAACACAGAAGTTGGGTATAGAAAAAAAAAACACTTAATGCACAGTGTCTCTGAGCTTCCAATACTATCAGTGTTTACTTCAGATAAACTCACAAACTACAATCGCTCTATAGAATGCATTTACCGGCCCTTGCACCCAGACTACTATCAGTCTTTACTACAGATAGACTCACAAAGTACAATCACAAGGAGCTGCCAGTGATTCAGAAACCACACTCACGTAGAATCCGAAGCAAGTTTCCCTTTTTTCAGCCTGTAGTCGGGCAGCTTTAGAAGTGCCTTATCAAATACTCTCCTAGGGGGGAAAGTACCATAAATTACCTTTGGCGACTCCTTAAACCCAAAGCAAATAGACAGACAGAAGAGCTGAGCAACAGCAATAAAAGCAGCTTTAGCAAAACAATCAGAAAAACCGAGACACTGAAATTGCCTTCCTCTGAATCTAGAATTCTCCACACGTTCCTGCCTCCCCCCTGGTTGCCACGATGCCGCAGGTCTTCAGGCCCTTGTATAGATTTTTAAAAAAACAGGTCTTGTGCTTATGAAAATACGTACTGAGGGTCCTTAAACAATCCTTTAAGTCTTCTGATAGTGAAGAAGGTCCTCTTAGCATGTAATACAAATTCAAATAGCCGTATATGGAGATGGATTATGGGGCAGACAAAGAATGGGGGGCTACTTTAGAGGATGAGTTCAAGATGACAGGTATTGATTAAGTGCTCAATGAGAGCACGCCTATGAAAGGCCAGCCACCACATAGCTCATGAAAGAATCATACACCTCATATACAAGGCGCTCAGCAAACACACAGACAGTGTGTAGTGCAGTGTAGTCGTGAGCACGTTCTAGCTTGCCATATCACGGGACAAATAGTTGTCAGCTTGCTCAAGGTTTCTTGGTTTTCTGTGGTTAAAAGTCATTAAAAAATTAAAATTAAACTTTTCTTGAGTATTTTGAAAGCCTATTAGTACATGTAACTGGTTAACTATTGAAAGCAGCAGACACCGACAGCAAGCAGATAAGTGTTCTTTTGCGGATGGGGCTTGCCCAGAGAGACAGAAATGATTCCTTATGCCAGAATCCATTATTCTTTGGTTTGAACAGCACGGTGCGACACCTTGCATTCCTCTACTCCTGACACTGGTATTGGGGGGAATGAGAAAGGATGTTCTCAAAGATAACATGTGAATTTAATTTCTTGGTGAAACAGCGGAACTGGAAGACTTTACCGAGCATAAATTGTGCAGTCGATGTGCGGTTGTCAGAGTTTGTGATGATGCCATGCGGCATCAAGACAGCCGTAATAGCAACAGCGCTGCCAGCCTGACCCACCTCATCATCCTTGACATTTACCACAGTTATCTCCCTCTTTTTTTCTATCTCTCTCCCTTCTTCACAGTAAACAAATGCTTTAACCCTGATTTGTATCAGTGTAACCGACGACCAACAGTGACACAAACCGTGGAAAACTTGTGAGAGAAAAAGAGACTGGAAGAGAAAAAGAAGGAGGAAAGGACAGAGATAGAAATTGAGAGAGGGAGAGACAGAGGGAGAGAGAGGGAGAGAGAGAGAGAGAGAGAGAAATAGGGGTGAGAGAGAAAGAGAAAGTAGAGCGAGGGAGGGAAAGAAAACAAGAGTGAGAAAGAGACAGGTAGAGATAGAGAAAGAGAGCGTGATAGAGAGAGAGACCAGCAGCGAAAGCGATCTGGCCAGACTGCCACCTAACAGGGGGTATCTGAGACTAATGTCTAAGGAAAGCTGTCAGGTCTGTGCAGACAACGTTCTGATGGAAATGAGGCAATAAATGCTTCATAAAGCAGCATAAATATGCAGCTCCCTGGCTAATAGCCATAGGACCTGGCTCAGACCTCATTATCCTCTGTCTGTACAGGGAGGCTTGCATGCCAAGGTACAGGCAGGATCACTAAAAACCCTTAACATTAATCTCAGTGGCATATGTATGTCTCTCCGCTGAGGCCGGAAGAACGGTTCATCAAATCAGAGTTGCATTTTTTTTTCTTTTCCGAAACACAACTAGATATGTATGTTGTGCTGAATCAAATGTATAATGTATTTGTTAACTCTGGTAAAGTTTTGAATGCACTCAAAAAAACAGTGACTGTTGAATGAGCAGTAAGATACCCAGAGTGAAAAAACACACATTAAGTATTTATGGTTCCTTTTTTCCATTATGTATGTAACTATATGTGGCATTAAGTTGGATTATATGAATAATCAAATAGTATAGAAACATGTGCAGTTAAATCAAATATTCCAGGAGGGAGCATTTTACAGCGACAGAGACCCGGCACCCAAATATTTCCAATACATAATTTGAGATCCATGAATAGCATTGACAAAAGGCACATTCAACTTGATTACCTCTTGACATTTCCCTTCATGAATGAAGGCAGTGGTAGATAAGGCAATCATTGCACTGACACAATGTAAATATATAAATATGCTTATTTACCCTGGTCTCCAGATAAAGACATAAGGGCACATAAACGCATGAATGGACAGCGTCTCTTAGCTGCAGGGCCTCTGCCTGCCTGCCTGCCTGCCTGCCTGTCTGTAGGGGCTGACAGTACCGCGGCGTGCCCTTCATTATCACCAGGTAATGCTCATCACAACGGCCGTGGCTTTTCTCCATAAAACCCTGAGTCTCACACACAATGAGAAATAGGGGAGATAAGGTGCAGGAGACCATTTCTCTTGACATTCACAACGGAAAACTCATCAGTCATGCTGTCAAAGGCACTGGTCTGGGCTAGTTTGGGATTTATGAGAAATAATGATGGGTCGAAAATAGCCGGTAAGGGCTTTGCTTTTACCTTTGGTTTGGGAGTGTTGTGTATTGAGGCACGCTCTGCATAAAACCCAATTTCTTTTGTCAGTGACCCTTGCACTGATTTCACATCCAATCTCGCCATGTTTTGGGGGTTTGGCTGCTCCCTGTTTGAGTTGGCTTTGACATTTCCGCCTCACATGATAAAGTAGTATGGTGCCAATAAGTATATTTAAAATACAAAGGGTATATCACCAACAACACCAAGAACGAGCACCTCTCCATTTGATTCATAGCGTAATATTCAAGTGAGTGCTTTGCCCTTTACGTTGTTAATCACACATTAATTCATCTTCTCTGCAGACAAAAAAACAAAACATGTCTCTGACTGGAAAACATTAACATGGACCTCACCTCTCATGGACCATATCTGAAAATGAGACAACAACAAAACAGTAATAGCATGTGTCAAACACTCGCATTTTCCCTTCAACACAGTGACAGCCAGTGACAGATGCTCCCAGTGCAATTCTCTTTGTAAACATTCTAGGACACACTATCATTCATGTAGGAGCAGTCATCCTGATGGACCAGGAGGCCTATAACTATAAGGTAAAACATTAATTCCAAAGTCATTTGAAAGTGGATTTCAATACCGTTGCGAGAAAGGGAAATATGGTTAAATCGTATAGCACAACTATAGATTATATTCAGTGAGACTTTTAATGGGATCCCTATGGGACCATACTGCAGGGATGTCCTCAAGCACCAAATCATTAGTCAATTTCAGGATACTCAGATTATCAAGTTTATTAATTACAATTCTTAATATATCTTAGGAGTGTGCCAGAAGATATAGCCTAACTACCCACTCGCTTCATAATGAAATGCTTGACATACATTGGTATCCAATCTATTAATGAAATATTAGACTGGCCGGGTGCACACCTCACCTTTTTACTTTACAGTTCATGAACCTATATGAAGGTGTGCATGCTAAAAAGTGGTTTACCAAAGCGCAATGTTGCCTGTTACCAAAGTGTTGCGAAATTAGTGGACGAGAGCGGTTGGGGCAATTTTGATTCAAGTATGTGAATGAGGCCTCTTGAAGCTCGAGGGTACTTGGATCTGTGAGGAAATTAAACCAGGAGATTGTTGCTGAGGGGATGGTGGATTGACAGCAACATTAGCCCTTCAGCACCTCTGTTGTATCTTTCTATAGCTCTGTAAAATAGATGGACGCAGATAGCAAATTAAAACTTCTTCATAGTAGCAAGGGAGGTACAGCCAGGTTGGTTTACACTACAACATTGCATAAGTGCAGTACATAAAGGGAGGGGTTTTTAGTGGAATAAAATGAAGAGCCTCTCTAGTGTTTTGGTTAATGGACCTACTCTAACCAACTTCATACAGAAGGCACTGGCATATTTATATCACTTTGAAATGAGTTCCTCTTCTACCCCTCCTGCCCTATTCACCGGCCATGTTCCATATGTGCTGAGAATTTGGATAGATGTATTAAGTAATTACATCACTGATATGAATTTCACTAAACAGATACATAGAATACAACAGAATGGTCAAATGCTTATAGCTACTGTTGTGAGAGCAGATTGTTTTTGTTCTGCTGCTGGTTTTATTTCTATTTCTTTTGATTTCCTCCCAAGCCAGGCTCAGCAGCACTACATTGCTTTGCCACAAAGACTAACCTTAAGGTAGACAAAGCCAAGTTGGCAAATCTTTGCACAAGCAGCATGGGCGCATGCACACACTTGTAACAGTAGGACGTACACAGAGGGAGCAAGGTGTTTTTCAATGCATTTAGATGAGACCTTTAACAAAGGTCCCTAATGCAGATATCAATGATCCAAGGGACTAGGCTATCGGAGCGAAATTGGCTGACGGAGGAATGTCACCCCTGTGCATGAAAAATGATGGATCCCATTTGTAAACTCCTCTTCTACCCTACTGCCCCTCCCGACTTCCTCCACCCCCCACACACACACACAGACAAACACATACACACATTCTCCCCTTCATCACCTTCTCTGAGCTCTGCCATTGGTTATTAGATGAGGAAGCGGACCAATAACTTTGCTGGCAAATAACAAGTGGTCTGGTAAAATTGGCACTTTACTGGCCATTTCATCTGACTGTCAGGGAACCCACTGAGGATTCCAAGATTTCAGTGATGACAGGATGGATTAACATCATGGCCTTTGTTTTTCATCTTCCTTTCATTTTCCATACTATTCCCCAAGGACATCAACAAAATGAAACCAATATCTATGAGCCCACAAACAAACGACTGAAGCTTTCCAAATATTAGATTTTGTGTGTTGGATTGGACAATCTACTGTGTCCCTCCACAAACTCCACTCTAGGTTTTATTTTGTAACTGTGCAAAGGCAACACTAAATCCATCTTATGTATTGAAGATGAACAAAATGTTTAGTGCACTCTACCTTACACTTCTTGTACTTAAAACAAACTTATATCTTGCATAAGAAACCTCATTTTTTATAGTGTATTGGTGTGTATGTGTGTACTAACTGTGTAATTGTGTGTACTAATCTGTGTACTTTTAACATCTAAATCCAACTATCCAACTAGATGATACAATATACGCAGAACAAGTAAAACCATGTCTACACATATGAAGTATGATAAGCAACAACACGTGCATATTGAGCATTCCCAAGGAAACAATATTAACAATACTGTTAACCAACCTGGTAGGAAGTTTTCAGGAGCAGCGTGTTGAGTGAAAGGTTTAGAGGTTAATAGGCAAATAGGCATCTCTGGTGGAAAATGAAAACTTCCCAGTGGACTGTGATGGCCAGCCTAAATGCTGACATTGTGGTTTCTGTGATGGAGTGACTTTGGGAAGGTTTGTGGTCTGCCAATGTTTGAAGCTGTGCCTTGAGGGTAAGGGGTAAATTTGCTAAGTTAATCACATAATGAGGCCAATTAAACATGGGAGAACCCAGGTGAAATGAGAGCCGCCTCAGAGCCTCCAACAAATGAGGCTGATTTCCCACTCTGGGCAGGGTCTGGACGGCCCAATTTCAGTTGATATAGCCTCCAGTAATCCCCTACTAAGTAGACACATAAAGTTTATACTGTGCACCCTATTAATGTATATATACAGGATTATGCATCAGTATCTGATGAACTGGTTTAAGCAGGTTTAACAAACTGGATAATCCAGATTAATGCTGTTGTTGATGTTCAGGAGAAGTTACGTTGTGTCATTCAAACTTAAGCCAGACCAGACCCTTCTCACCTGAATATTTGCTGAAATTGATCAAATATTTCCCGACACACCACCTCTATGTCACAAACAAGCATTTTGGTGGCAAAGCCTGCAAGGGGTCTCCTTGATTGTAATTGCTGTGATGCGTTGTTGATGAGAGTATCTGTGTGTTGGAGTGCTCTTGGAGGGTCTACAGGTGGATAAATCACTCCAGCAGCAATTATATTTCCCTGAGTGCTTCCTACGTACCTGTAACTCAGGCTACAGCACAGCGAGTGATGTGGACATGGATCTAGCCGAACGAGAGGCACAGCAGGGCTGAGGTGAAAGACTGTAAGGGTTACATATTGAACAAGATGAATAGCAGTGAAACAGTATATTCGTGCCCCAACCTCTTACACATAAGAGTGCCAACAGCTCAATAATTGTAGAGTATCTACCATATCCAAACCATTTGTAGTTCATTTGGAGTGGGTTGAAGCATTTTGACGACTTCATCTTGCTTTATGATAGAATATTGTGAAATTTCTGCCGTACCTGTTAGTCATCTAGGATCTAAGGTTAAGTCACTGGGTGTGCAGGCTAATTTGGAATGCAGAATAAAACTACCCGAGGATAGGACGTAGAGCTTGCATGCTGTAGGCCTAGCATAAATGGAAAACTGTATCTCTGTCACTGACACTACAAAAGGCAATAAGGAACTGCAGAGAGCAGTACATTAAAACATGAATACATGGGAAGATATACGGACACTAATGAAAGAATATTTCATCACCATCAAGGGTTTATAAAAGGCCCACCACTCTGCCCACCGTGATCCACTAATCTGGATGTAGGGGATTTATGCAGAGTAAGATGGACAAGGGAAATTAAGGCAGACACATTTTACCAGATCATATTGCGATGATTTGTTAATAAAATGCAAAGCAACGGGCTAGATGTAAGGCAAAGACTAAAGCATGGCCATGATTTAGACTTAATCCGTCATTATCCCGCCTTTGAAGTGACCTCGCTGTGCATGTTCCCACTGTGACCCAGAAGCACTCTCGCAGCTTCTTCATTAGCCAGGATGAAATAGAGCCAGAGCACACATGACTTTGATGTCCTGTCCTGTCCACACAGACCCACAGACACACACACATATCGTACATCACACATCATACATATCCCTACCACAGACTATGCCGAGGCATGGAAAAACATTATGGTTTTTAATCAATTATGTCGCTCACACTTTGGGGCAGCACATTTATTCCATATGATAGGAGCAGCTAAGGGACAACGTTCAGATTCTGTGCTGAGATTAAAAAGAAGGAAATAGTATGGTTACAGGGTAGACAAAGACTGCAATTTCCCTCACAGAAACATGTGCACGCAAAAGGGCTATATTGCCAGTGACTTCTCTTTTATGCACATCTAGTGATTTATCATCCTTAGATCACTGTGGAGAAATCAGGCACATATCACCTAAAAAGCTCCACATATGTTGCAGGTAAATGATAGCTGTTGTAAAAGTTTATCATGGCAATGAAATGAAATGAATCAATCAAAAAGACACATGTTGCCATTATGCAAAATGGTGCCCAATCAGAGGTTATTTGGTGGGAGTGAAAATGATTGAGCGCATGCAGGGCATGCATGCAACAATGCTGGTCTTTGGTGAGAACCAATCAGAACTTCATTGGTTGTGATGCTAACACCGGTGGTAACCAGGGAGCTAGCTGGAAATCTTGTGTTTTTTCTGGTATAATGTATGTATATTACTTTGGGGGGAAAAATTCTCCCAGTACACATACATTGGTAACTGTTGTATAAAAACGATCATAGCCTCAAGGAGATTATGGGTACCTTGGTGCTGCTGATGGTACTCACTACTATTGCATCACCATTGTACCAATAATCATAGTAAAAAAGTAATAGGATCTGAATGATTTCTAATGATTTACAAGAGTATATTGCCTTATAGCTACTATTGGCACCACTGTTGTGGTATAAATCATGATAACGGCAGAACACAACCCAGTAACATAATGATGTGCATTTCTGTAATAATGTGAAGAGAAAAGCCTCTTCATGGACATGTTCATAAACAACTATTCTTTTTTGTAAGTTTGTAAAAATAAAAGTAAACACCGACTGTTACACAAAGCACATTACTCATGATGTACATGACAGCTTCCGTACAACAAAAAATGTCAAAAACTGTGTTGCTTTAAAGAGAGAAGCCATCTGTGAATTTGGCATATGTTAGAGTGTACTCCTTTACTAAAAAGGTGCGAGCACCCATGCGGTTAGCTACACAACACAACTGCTTGCTACATGGTGTGGTAGAGTCCTTTCCCCAGGCAATGGCCCGTCAGGCCAGACAAGCAGGCCGGGTGTTAAAGTGTGAGCTGGGTACACACAGTAACAACAGGACCATCTGCCCTGGGAACACACACATCCATCTTACTAAGGACAGCAACTCTGAGGAGAGATAGAGAATGACTGAGAGAGGAAGACACAGAGAAGGAGAGAGAGAGGGAAGGAGGGGTGTGTGTGTGTGTGTAGGGGGGACGGGGGGAAAGGGAGGGAAAAGTGTAGAGAAGGTGTGAGAAGAGAGAAGAGGGAGGCATGTGTAACAGTAATTTGGACCGGTGGCACCATCTGCAGCTGATGAAGGCTGAGCAAACCAGGCAGCTTCTTTCTCTTAGACTGCTCTAATCAATTAACACTAGAAAGGCCAAGTCAAGTCAATAGACAGCTGTTCTGAATTTTAGAATTGAAATAGCTCTGCTTTCAAAATGTCCCTCTACAACTTTTCCTAGATCCACTTTCTGTACAAACCATGTGTTCATGCAAGGGAAAAGTAGTCATAATTACATTTAGCCTCTTTCTAGTGTTAAGGCCTAGTGAAGGGTTGAACACAATGTTATTGAAAATGCAATGGATCACTGAGCATGGATTAGCATGGGAAAATACTCAATCATTCATAAATCATTCATTTGTTCATTCATTCATCTATTCACTAAAAACAATGTAGTTTACAACAGCTTGAAGGTCAGTTGAGAGGACAGCAGTAAGAATCAACTCCCACCCCATCTGGCTGTGACTCCAGCCTCTACTGTCGGCAATCTGGGTGCAGTGATATCATGTAGCACTTTCAATTTGTTTTTGTTTTTTTAGACTATTTCCTCATCACTGTATAATCAGAATATATGGCCCCGATAATAAAACACTCTCTCCCTCTCTCTCTTCACTTCCGTCTCTGACTTCACATTACCTTATCACACTGGGAGCTTTTAGCTGAGCTTCCAGCCATTAGCTTCAGACAGTGGGTAGCTAGCCGGCTGGAAAAACAGAGAGGGGAAAAGTGGCCTCCTGGTGGATCTGGATGATGTCAGTGTCGAAAAGGCCTTTTTATAGCACCGCCTGTCCATCTTGTCTACTAGGAGACATGGGAGCTACTCTATACAATGGCCATAGGGATATGAGGTAGCCTAAAGATTACAGCTAGAGAAGAGATCTGTATGAATCGCCAGACCAGCTAGGAGAATCTGGGTTGGGGAAGTGACTGAGGTATGCTCTCCTCTCCCTCAACAGCTACGATGTGCCCTTGAGCAAGGTACTGAACCTGAAACTGCCCAATGAAGCTGCACAACAGCCAGTCATACAATATTGTAGTAGTACTGGGCCACTCCCAAGTGTGTGTGTGAATGCATGTAACCCTCCCTACCCTTGGAACAACTTCTCCAGAACTTTGCTGTACTTGCCTGGTTAAGTGGTGGTTGGTGCATATGTGCATCAACCATCACAGCAACAGAACAGTATTAGTATGTGCATTTCATGTGGCCAGACTACTCTGAGGACCCCTGACCGACACAGCTATTTGCCTGTAGCTTCTAGCCTCTAGAGCACAAGAGTTGATTTAACAACAAGGAGAAAACAGTTGGACAGCTGCTTATTGAAGCGGTAGAGCTGGTCAGAGTGCCCTGCATGTGAGACAACTGACATGTTATTGACAGATGGACGAGGCCCCTGGCCTCTGGGGCGGGGGGCGGCGGTTCTGGACACAACCGCTGGACACACAGAGGTGATCCTCACATCGATATCAATCAATTATTCACATATTTGTGCCGGCTTGCGAAAAGCAGCTTGACTGCATTTCGTAAGTGCAAGACTGACATGCATTTTGTAAGAGGGGAATGGAGGGAGCCCGGCTATTACCCTGCATTTGATCCTACAGTTGTGGTGAACTAACTTTCACGCTGTCAGAGCATGACATGGAACTGCGATTAAGAGAGTCAATGATTCTTATTGTCTGCATTACAACCATTAGCCTTCATGGAAGCACACAACATGTGTATCTATGTTTGAAGTAACATGCAGAGAAGCCTGTTGTATTCATTTTCAAATTCCTTTTGACACAACACCAACGTCCGGACTTAAAAGTTTTCTGCACAGTAAGTGTACTTGAACTGAACATGTAAATAGTGAGTTATATTTCAGATATAGTACATGTAGGAGGAAGAAGTGGCAGTAGCAATAGTAGTTATACAAGCCCACTGATACTCGTGGCTTTGGCTGAACTCTAGGGAGACCTGGTTTATTATTCCTTGTTTAGTCAGCCTCTCTGCACTTTTTTCTTGGAGTGCTTCATATGAAGTATAAAGTGAAGCACTAGTACACAGTGTTTAATAGGAGGTACTTTGCTTTAGTACACACCATCACCCTCTCTCTTTCTCTCTCTCTCTTACTATCTCTGTTTCCCTCTCTCATGTTACATAGAAAAATTAAAGCTGTGCCCTGGGGTCAATAGCAACAGTCCTCATTCTACCCATCACCGCGCCCTGTGTTCTTCACAGCCAGGACTATGAGAGGGAATGACTCGTTTTTTGATCCACTCCAATATCATTAAGTTATTAGTTGATTTCAGTGGATTTAATCAGCATAGTAATTCCTCTCCATGGGAAGATAAGTCTCTCTCAAGAGCAGTTACACCGTCCACTATGCCTGCTGATTAGGCACAAGCCCCCAAAATAATTCATCAGAAAACTGCAAAAAATAATTTATCAAAAGTGCTTCTCGCAAAACCCACTCAGGACCTTTGCTTCTTAATAATTAAACTCCGCAATTAGGCATCTTACCATGCGCTCAGTGTGAGGCTCCATGTAATATTCATAACCATACATAATTATGCAATATATTCACTGAAATAAGAGGCCATATATTCACGGTGGGGCTGTCAAGAGGCAAGACATTTTTATTTGGTTTATAACACTGTTTCATCTTATACATGAGCGGCTGGCTTCTGGAGACAGAAAGAGCGAGGACGTCTGGTCCTCAGCAGTCTGACACTGTAGTCTATGGCTCTAGCTTTTAGAGGAAGAGAGACAGAGAGCGAGAGAGAGCGAGAGAGAGAGAGAGAGAGAGAGAAAGGAAGAGAGAAAATAAGCACTGAGCGGTGATGCACTCACCACAGGGGCCACTAATATCAAAGTGCATCTGCCGGACACAACAAAGGCATACCTTAGTGGTATCATACATTGACCACAGAGTCAGTCAGCACAAGATGCAGAAAAAAGAAGAGGCATTAAATTAAAATGGAGTAGAGATGGGGCCCTGTTTTGGGATGTATTGTACTATAAATTATACATAATGCTCATCCCAGCATGGTAAAGAACTACTGAAAAAAAAATAGTCCTAAAGCCCTCGATGGCGCCTGAAGCAAATAAGCAACAGCAACGGTCTACAGTGGACACACTGTGGACAAGGTTGGCTTTCATCTTGAGATGCAGTTCAAAGCTACAGGCTGCGAACAGAACAAACTGGCAATCAAAGCTAATGTGTCACTGGGCAGTGGTGCACTTCACAGAGCCTGTCGTCTCGAGTGCAGCGGAGATCACACGCAGACGCCTCCCTCACATCACAATGGCTGATTTTCAACACACAGTCTTTGGAACTTATTATTTTTCACCATGTAAATGGAAAAAAAAGAAATTCATCGCTGTTAGGAGCTGCTGCCTTTTGAAGGCCTTTCATGACATGTATATGATGAATGAGAAGAGAAGCATACATTTTCCCCTAACTTTACTGTAGTTAAGAAAGGCTCTCATTCTCCTTCAACTACCCCATCCCCAAGGATACCATTTGCTCTCCTGAATCAAACAGATGGGGCTGGATGAAACAGGAAAATATATATTCTGTATTACAAGATGTATTGTAGTGGTCTAACATCCGTGGAACATGTGATTACCAAAGTGTCATAAATATCATGAAGCTCTTTGTGGAGGGATTTCACAGCCATTTAATATCCAGACCAACATTTCTAAGTTGCTGTAAGAGCATGGCACACGCTGTATCCCTATGGTGGATGAACTGTACAGTACTACATGGAGCTCTACTACACTGTGTGTTGTTTTTACATTATTTGAGATTACAATTTGAATCCATGACAAATTTAATCATGTAATAGTACATACCTTTTGAATGAGTTGCATATAGATCAAGGCAAGGAACCAGAGGTTTTTTGTTTTTTTCTAGAAAAAAAAAAAAAAAAAAATTTTAGATAAAAATGAGACTGTTTACCTTATAAACATACAAGAAAAGAGTCAAGCCTGTCCCCTCAAAGACTTCCTCCGCTAAACAAAAACATTTTTTTCTTCCTCTTGTAGGCTGTACTGCACAACAATGACCTTTTAGAATATGACACCATTTTCCCATCAGTATAATACAGATGTGATTAACATAAATAAGAGTTAGAGTCAAATAGGCGTAAAGGTCGTCAGTCAGGACTAGTCTCGGGTCCACAAGGTGATTTACAACACCTTAATTTGACTGTGTGGAATAATTTATCTGTGACATAGCAAGCCATGCAACTCTCTGCATGTAGCATGCGCATACAGGCGACAATATGCCATGACTGCACACATCTCATATCTACCCAATCAGTCAAGATGCTTTACAACTTCTGTCAGAGGCCCTAACAGTCCCCATAAATTATGAGGCCATTGTTCATGTTGCCAATAACTTTTGAAGGAGAATCTCAGCCAAACTGAACCCAATAGTGTCTCTTGCTTTTATACAGGGGGATTCAGGAAAGAACATCCCTGGTAAAGGAGCCATACCTAATCAGAACTTGCCACAAATATATGGAGGAGGGAGTGCAAGTACTTTGAAGGTAGATTTACATTTTAGAAAAAGACTTCCTATGTCCCCTCAAGTGGAAAATTCTTCTCAAGGATAGACTGGCACGGCATAGACGCTTACATTTTGACACAAAGCAGGTGGCAGGTTTGGTTCTGTTAGTTTGAGATCACTTGCTTTTCTTACATTTTCACATCCCACTTCCCTCCACTTCAGCCCTGAATCTCCAGTTATGCCTTGCATGTGTGGCATCTGCAGATTCACTGTGGCTCTGGCCGATAGGGAATATGAGGCATGATGCAGAACCATTCACACCCAGCCACAATAATATAATGTAATATGGACAGAAAAATGAGTATGTGGGTCTGGAGTGTGCAAGTAATAAGATGCTGTGATTGATTTCAAACGCCCCCTGCAGTGGCCATTGCTATTCTGTAGGGAAGGCACAGCCAGAGCTGCAGTGTACAAGGCCATATTTCTGTCCAACGAATTTTTCAAGACCTCCAGTACTGTCAATATAAGGATAATTGAGAGAATACATGTATATGTGTGTGCATGTATATGTGTGTGGACACGTGTATGTGAGAAATGAGGCTGAAGTTAACTGCTGCCTGTGACATTACTCTGTGTGTGTGTGCTTTTATGATGGCATGGATTACATGTGAGTGAGGTAGGGCGCCCGCTGTGAGCACAGGATGCAGTGATTTTCCCAGTGTCACACAGTGACATAGTGCACCTCAGATTGGAGGGCAGGCAGTGATGACCACCTGCAGGGATTCACATCCCTCTCCATTTAGTCACCTTTGGAATTCTCACTGGGGACAATAAAGAATGCTTGGAAACCACTGAATGGGCCTTGCTCCCAAAGCCTATGTTTTATAGACAATTAGGGTGAAATTGCTAGAACCAACTGCAAGTCACATTCCCCGACAAAGGAAAAAAGTCAGGTTTACATCATGGCTACCGTTTTTATTTGAACACTATGTTCTTCTTTTTTTCCTATAATGAAATGCATACAACAGTCCTCAGTCATATTTAAGTTGTTTTTATCGGGTGTGTTCTTCTCTATATCATTTAAATGAAACTCACAGAAAGAAATTGACTTCACAGTCACAAGCTAGCTACTCCCTTCCATTCCTTGTCATAGTGGGCCTAAATTACATATGACATGGGAAATAAAAAGAGTGGTGAATAATCCCAGGCTCTCAGCATGGTGTACCTTGATGTGCAGGTACCTTTAATACTAGAATAAGTCATCTGAGATTGGGGAGGAAAAAAACCCACTCAACCAGATGGTCTCCATAAAGCACGGTGGAAAGCTCTCCCAGATGTTGAGTGGTGGTTGTGGATCCGGTGACATGCGATGTGAGGGAGGAACTGGTAATGCAGAGTGTATTAGTGGTCTCTTTATGGGTGCATTAGGTTTAGCGGGGCTGTGGAGGGGAACGCGGGGGCCGCTGTTGCCGCTGCCAGTGAGCTACTACCAGGCTTTATGCTTTGATGAACCTACCCTTGAAAAACAGGGACATCCGTGACCGTATTCTGCAGAGCTTAGAAGACAGACATTGTGCAGAGCTCCTTCTGGAAAACATAAATCAGTTTCTCATATCATCACCTAGTCATATTCAATGCATACGCAGACCTAATCAGTAAATCTGTCAGGTTTCTCCCCTCACAATGATATATCAAATTCCTAATACTATAGTACATATGCAGTAAATCTCTGACAAAGGCTATGTTTCTTAAAATTTGAAGACAGGGCTGCGTGAAGCAGAGAACTTCACTTGAACACAGACACACAGAGTAGAGTATCGGTACAGTTGCTTCTGTACTGACAGCTTCAGTGCATTCCAAAGTGTCTTCTTTCTCTGTACCGCTAAACAGTGGCTCAGACAGGAAGCTAGAATAAATTTCCCCAGTTCATTGTCCCCGCTGAGGACTAGCAGAACATCTCAGTCTGATTAATGGCTGTACACTGTCTAATGAACAGTAATTGAATGGTATAATGCAGTAGGTCCTTAAAAGCCCAGAGGAATCAGCTTCCTCGGCCTGGCTCGCTGGAGAAGCAAGGCGGTGACATTGTCTAGAGTTGATTATAGTTGACCTTGCATGGGGAGAATAAGGCCTTTGAAATGGCTAACCTAAGCTTGAGGGAATAGGAGCCTGGAAAACAGCCGACAGACAAATGAAATGGAATTGCATTGGAAAAGAATAGGAATGGATCAATGGGGCGGTCAATAACTCTTCGATTTTTTATCACAAAATTCTTAAGAAGAGGAAGACAATTGATCAAACATCCCTAGTTGTATTGGCATTTCTAACAATATTAATTAAGAAAAAATGCTTAGCTGACTGGTTGATGAATCAGCCAATATTGTTAAATCAAAACAAATGATAGTTGTAAACACAATATCACACCAGCTAGTACAAGTACCCTTGTCCACATTTGCTCCAAATATATGACTACAACATAGACATGGCCCTCCTTGTGAAATCAATCAGCACCTTAACAGAGTGCACTCCAAAGGAACACCCAATCTTCACAAAACCCAACAAAAGTCAGTCAACTGATTATGAGAAAACATTTGATAAATATGCATCAGGCTCTATCCTTCTATTCTTCGCTCTCTTCCAGTGAGATAGCCTGTCCTCACTCCCAGCGGACATCTCCACTTGGCAGACATGCTGAATCTCGTTATTCTTTATTTGGTCTATACCACACAGGTCAATATCACACACACTACCTCACCAGTGTACTGTCTGTAACTGTATTCTCTATTTAAATTCAATGCAATAAATCATTTAAAGGTTTGGCTGAAAATGTAATCATGTAATTGAATTCAGTCATCAATATCTATATATATACATATATACACAGAGCAAAAGGGCATTTCACAAGCATGCATGGGGGCCAAAGTGGGATGCAATCTATCCAAACATGGTTGAAGGTATGAGTCATAGCAGTGCACATATCTGCCATTATCATTCAAAGCCCTCTAAATGATGAGGTTGCCAAAGAATGAAGCGGCAAAAGTGTGTTTGGCCTCAAAAGAGGACAGGGAGTATAAGCGTGAGTGATGCTTACACTTTAAGTTAACCATAAGGAAATTAGAGTAAGTTTCACCGGCAGTAGCATCACTTCTCATCTGACAATTGCTTTCTTAAGTATAATCCAATAAAACACTGTTGAAGATAAAATTGAGCTGCCGCAAAGCTCATTCACTGGCTAAATACTACTGAGATAGCAGATGTTCTGTACACAGAATGGATTTGCTTGACTATTTTTCTTACATTACTTACATTAACCATTCACGACCTTAGATTTAATGTTGACACAAAAGAATATAGTATTTAAAGGGGACTTATTATCAAAAACGTCTTATTCCTGGCCCTTATACATGTTCCACGTTACCATTGACTTTAGTAGCCGAAATATGATGTGAAATCTGGAAGTCCCCCCCTTTTTCTGTAGTTTCCTTTTTCAAAAAACGGTTGATTCTACAGGCCTTTTTGAAAAGTCCCCTGTTCAGACGTCATAATGGGCCACTATTAGCATAATCCAACCCCTCTCAGAGCATGCCCGCCCCCCAGGTGAATAACCACTCCCGTTTACCTCATCTCAAAATGCAGTTCCCGGCAGCACCGCAAGCCATTGCTTATGGTGCATTCCATTGTACTCGGAAGTCGATAATTCTGAGTCAGTATTCCCAACTTCCAATCTATATGTGTTCCAGTGCATCTGCTCGGGAAAACATGGATGCCGGCAGCGAACTCATGTTTGTATGGCAAGTCTCAGAATGTTACAAGCATCTAAAGAGGACCTACATCAACTACTACAGATGCATTAGTGAAGAGAATCAATCAGAGCGGTGCTCATTTACATAACCCTCCACGCCCTCAAAACAGCCTGTTCCTTACAATGGAGAAAATGAGAGACTGAAGCACACACTACAGAAGCTGGTTTTAGGATTTTTCTTTGATATAGACTTCACAAACGTCTTGTAAAGACCCCAGGGAACAGTTTTAAATAGCCAAAAAATTTTAAAATATGTCCTCTTTAAATTTCCATCTGTTCAGTCCTGCTTCTTCTTCTTCTTCTTCTTCTGCTACTTCTTTCAACTTCAGACTGGATAGCTCACTGAGAAAATCGTAGCTTCTTCTTATGTCTGTCGCTCTTAGCTGACAAACCAAAGATTGTTTAGCAAGGTGACGATAATTCCACAAAGCAGCTGAGTCCGTACTGGGGATTATCATTATTGTCCATTAGCTAATGGTCATTCCCTCCAATCTATAGCCATTCTGAATCAGCAATATTCATGTATGACTAAAAGCGATAAGTAATGAATTAAGCTATTGATGAGGTCCTTAACCAGGGTCATAACTGGCCCCCTGAAGTCAATAATTATCCCGATAAGAATATCTTTATTGCAAAAGTGCATACGGCAGCAAAATCATCACCACACCAAAACATTCCCCTATGGTGTAATTGCCATTGCTTGAAATTATAGTTTTCATTAAAACGAAATGTTCAAGGTTATTGATTGCTTAAATAAGACTCAATATCTTCTCATTTCAAAGCCGAATGAAATTGCTCGGAATAGTAATATCACACAACTATTGTGTACGTTCATCACAGTTATAGGGCTTCATATTGCTATCCCTCGAGGATTATTAGAGAAAAATAAGTGTATTTAAATGAGTGTAATTTCTAGGAACCACACATCCATGCAGAAACATCTGTATACACAGCTCTGCACCAATTCATCACTGTGAATGCATGTAATAACCAGAGTAAAGGACAGACATCAAACACAAGTACATGCGGTTATGGAGTTCTCTAATAACAAAGACAGTCTACTACACATTTTCCAAGCTTAATGCAGTAGTCCTTTAGTGCATCCATATCTGTAGCTAGAGTCAAGCTGTGCTCTATAAGCTCATTTTATATGAGGTTGTACCTCTGGCGCAGCTGACATGGACCGTACATCTGTAGGACCTGGCTCCCTGGTGTCCTTTCCTGACTCTCTTCGCCCCGAAGAAAGTTTGAACTAGCAAATAGCCAGTGAGAAACACAGAGACAGAAAAACAGGCATAACACATGTCAGCTAAAAGTGTGGTTGTTGGAACCAGGTCTAGTATGGAGCTTTCGCAATCATGGAAATACTGATTACCGCCATTGTTGCATAGAACATTTTTGTGTGGCCTACCCAATCTAAGAGAAAATGAATTGAGTATCTGCATGAAGTGAAAATGAACTGAAATACTAATGATCATAGATGCACCCACATCCCTCCTGGATCCTGCACACAAAGTCCGCTGTAGCCACAAGCCAGCTGAACCACAGAGGGAGGCTTTGTAAGAAAACCCATGCCCAATCTCCTCTTCAACCACCTTGGCCTCAACCTGAAGGGAGGAAAAACAAGATCTTACAAAGTGTATATATATTTTATATTTTAAAATATATTTACGTAATTTGCTCTGCAGAGCTTTCATGAGCCTTGGTCTGTGTGCAAAGTGTTACTATAGTGGGAGTAAATCTTCACTCATGTTTGAAGTTTAAAGACACACACAGACTGGTAAGGTAAGAAAAACATGAAAAAAAACTTGCTACCTGGGTGTACGCTTGTCACTCAGATTTGGATTTCATGGATTTTACATCAATTCTAAATTTCTTATTTGCATTTTTGTTTGCCTGTCACAATGTTGTCAAGGTTTACATATTTGTCTGTCTTCACCGTCAACAGAATGTAAAAAGATAGAAATTGATCATTTTGTAGCAGGTAGCATTGCTGCTACACTGTAACCAGCAAGTACCTGGATGGCCCATGTATATCTATGGTGATGGTGGCAGTGATGGTGTTTTTGAACTTGGATAAACTCTCAATGTATGTCTGGTAACCTGGCCCAAGCTATTTCAAGATCATATGCTAAACACCTCAACAGGGTCTAGTATGAGGCTGTGTTTTACCTGATCAATTGGCAGATCCACCTTCAACTGGCGGTCTTCCTGCACCTCTGCTGCTCCCGCCATCTCCCTCCTTTTGTTTTTTGCATTGAACACGCTGCCGTCTGAGAAAAGTAATTAATCACAATTACCTCATCTGCTGGCAGTCGCCCTCTCGTTCTCCTGCTCTCTTTCTCTCTCTCTCTGGCTCTCTCTCTTTATCCCTCCATCCCTCACTGCCCTCCTATCCGCTCCCTCTTCCTCTTCTGTTCAACTTCAGAGGAGATCAATGATGCTGTCAAGCCATTTATTTATTTAGAGTGGTCACACAGACCTAAGGGTTACGGCAAGCCACAGCTCCCCTGCCACAAGTATGCCCAGCCTGCGTGAACTTACATACCAGGGTTAGGTCCTGACAGTGACAGGTTGCTCTTGATGCATGTGGGGAATAGCCTATACAGCAACGTCACACTGTCTTTTCCTAGTAAACAAAATCCTATTTGTCTGTGGTTGTTGGATCTGAGACAAGGGGAATGTGAATAATGAAACACACAATTGGACTTGAGTCTACTTCAATATTGTTAAGTAATTTGATTTTAATAATAAATAACCAAGCACGGTAGATTAATCAGTGATTAGACAAAGGAACTATGTTAGAAAAATCCATTTGGTTCACAAATGTGGTTCAAAAAGGGAATTATGGAGCCACATAACATGTAGACTATAATCTGTTATGTTTTGCAGACAAAGATGCCTCTTGGATCTCTTTCTAGGCCAGCTCAAGTTCAAAAACAAGGCGTTATGATGAAAGTGATCCGCTGCCAAAAGCTCTGCTCCTGCGTTGGATGATGCTTGCCAACAGTACTCAGAGCCACTGCCTGTGTGATACGCTCTGAGCAGTCCCATGATGTAGTTAAAGAGGAAGCCTATGGATTTTATCTCTTTAACTCTTGGGCCATTAGTAATGAATTTATGGGGAGGGCCTGCCATGGGGTATGATCAAGTGTCCAAAAAGTGGTCAGGGACATAAGGAAGAGCACTCTTGCCTAGCAGTAGCTGCAGACAGCCAGCTACTGTACCATCCTAATGCTAACCCGACATGAGAAGGAAATTCAACTCCTGGCTCGTTGGTAATGTATGAAATGATGGCAGGTTTCAAACTGTGGCAATTATCCATGCTATGATGTCATGCTATTTCTGTCGCAGGATTTGACTTTCATGTTGGGTCATTTTATTATTGTGCAAAGAAGGTGAAACAGACACCCATGAAAAACAACTATTGAATAGCTGGGTGGCGGAGGCAAAGGCGCAATTGCTGTGTATTGATGTTATGTATCATTTTCAAACTGTGTAATTGCTGCAATGCTGAAACCCATCAATCTAAAACAGTATTTTGTCAGTTTTATGATCTTTTCCTCTGTGTTATTGTGATGAATAACTTATTACCATTTTGATTCCCCCATCAGGAGAAAATTGGAGCATTTTGTTTTCCCCCACATAGTTAACAAGGCTTTCTGGATACATATTCAACAAAATGGCCTGATTGAATTCATCTATGATTTAAGACCCCTTGACGTTGTTTGAAGTCTTGTTCTGTTTAATATTCACAGAAAAGAGTTCTTTCAAAGAGCAGGGAGCTGTGTTCTCCTGATGTGGGTTAACTTTAGAGAACAGGTTACGAATCCAAAGAAAGCTCTTCCATGTGCCAACTGAAGCTTTTCTGTCTGTTCACTACACACACTAGACACGTATCACAGGCAATTTCACATGCATTACACCCAAGAATGTACACTGATGCACACACTCACATGTGCACACACAAGCACAAATGTCCCTCCAGACATATCATGAACGTTTTGTGCACACACGCACGCACACACACACACACACACACACACACACACACACACACACAATCACAGAGTCAGCAGTGTCTTCAAAAACAACAGGTCCAATTCATATAAGGGAGAGTGAGAAAAAGAGGGGGTGGTGAAAAAACACACACATTAAACACTGTGAGGGAGACAGAGAGAGAGAGTGAGAGAGAGAGAGAGAGAGAGAGAGAGAGAGAGAGAGAGAGAGAGAGAAAGGTTTCTATAGAATTGCTCTGCTTACCCCCTGTTGAGAGGAGAAGTGGGATTCTGGACACCTGCCTCTGTTGTTTGGCTCTCTCCAGCTTGGCTGTGTGTTTCTTCATCTGGCCCCTGGCTGTGTGCTCAAGGTCCTCTCTAAAGCCTGTGTGAGCAAACTACATGGAGAGACGAAAGAGAAAAGAAGAAAAAAAGGGGGGGCACATATTAAGGCATATTTCCTCAGATTTCTCAGTGATTCATCATCAACCTCTGGTGTTGTTTTGTAAAGAGAAAAAACAGACAGAACACGCTGGGGTTACATACTGTACACGAGCTGTTGAACAAAACTTGTTCCTCCACTCTTTTCAGCCCTTTTTTACATTTTCCATTGACCTCAATTTTTCATGAGCTGATACGCTTTGTGGCTCCCCCGTGACTCCCAGTGTATTGAATTCATCTGGTTCCAATACATCCCGTGCACAACCTATCAATCACTAGGGAGTGTGGCAAACTAATCATTTATTGATGAAATGGGGCAGCCATGAATTTCTAACTGCATTTGTCTTATTTATCAAGCCAGATCAAACAATGAAAATCCAAACAAGCTTAAAGGGAAAGGGAGGGAGTTGCAGGGAATAACTTATTCTTCAGCAGTAGATGGCAGACGGTTATTGATGGAGAGGAGAAAAAAAGAGGCTTGGGACTTAGTTGCATGGCGGGAGAGTGAAGGAACGAGAGAGAGCGAGAGAGGAAGAGAGAGAAAGAGAGGGAGAGCAGTGGGGAGATGAGTTCAGAGTGATGTTCAGACAGCAGGGTACACATCTGAATTAATGCTTCCACAAAAGGCAATTTTCTCCTCACAGGCTGCTCATCCCCTCTGTAGGTAGCAAGGTGAGGTATGTCTCCCTCAGAGAGAGAGAGATAGAGGGAGAGAGAGAGAAAGAGAGAGAGTGGGAGAGAGAGAGACAGCGCAGACTCAATGTTTCGTTTCTGCTACAGAGCTCTTTACTGCAGCTGCCTGGCTGGATCCCTGGGCTGGCTCGGGGGATAGTGTAGTGATCTCAAGCTTCCACCAGAATACACTTCTGGCAATGGTGTTTGCAAGCTCACTAACATGGAGTCTAGGGAATAGCAGTGTTGTTTCTTCACTTGTTTGCTTTCTTTAATGCAGAGGCAAAGTCTGTTGATATTCTTTTGAATTTATACAGCCGTTGGTGGGCCGAGGGAGAAAAATAAAACAACAAAAGAAGAGTGAAGTTTGCCTGGTATATTCAGCGAGGGAGAGTTGAAACAGAGTTCACACACTACTGCAGTAGTGTCCACAACCACAAGATCAAAGACAAAAGTACAGTGGCACCGTAGAAATGGCGCGCTGCTAATTCAACTTCTTAACCTCAATTCATCTGTAAGTGATGTAAAACATCTTTGCCGTAAAGTTAAAAATCTGATTCAAAATCCATCTAGGAAATCAAAAAGTGAACAGTGTATTTTCATATTCATAGCCTTGTGGCAAGATGTAAATAGTTCTTATTTAAATCAACAAAGTTAAATCAAGACTGCCTCACTCGGGGAGAGTGGTGAAGAGGGTGGAGGAGGAGAGAAGGAGAGGACAGGGAGTGCCGCATCGCTGGGAGAGTACGGTAAAAGTAGCAGCACAACTGGAAACATGGCAGTGGAAAAGCTGAGGTCATCTAGACTCTCGTTCTGCATTACATATCTACAGTACCATGTCCTGTGGGGGCAGACAACTGTGTCTATCAGGAGGCCCCAGAGAGAGGGAGAGGGAGGGAAAAAGAGAGAGAGAGAGGGAGAGAGAGAGGGAGAAGAGAGTGCTAGGGTGAGTGGGCTCAGAGGGCAGCAAGTAATCTCTGGCCCTCTCAAGTGGCAGAACAGGAGTCAACAAGAAGACACTGTGATACAACAGCCAGGGGAAAATGAGGGACCCATCCAACAGGACCCGCCAGACTCCAACCACACTGCCTGTGGTATCAGAAGGAGCCACTCCCTGGGCCTGGTCCTCAGTGAGCAGACATGCTGGCAGCAGCAAGGGGGTATAGTTTTCCACGGGGTATTGCCACTTCCCCTTCCTAATGAGATCATCCAGGAACAGCAGAGGATTGGTGAGCAGCGGACAAGTTATCACCGATGTCAGGAAGTGCAGCTAACATCTATTATTAAAGGTTTAGTCAGCTTCTCTGGGCTGTTTCAACAGAAATGCTTCATGTGAAGTACAAAGTGTGGCACTACGACACTGTTCAATAGGAATAATATGAAGTACTTTGCTTTGCTTTGATACACACCATTATTCTCTCTCTCTTTCTCTCTGTCCCTCTGCCTCCCTCTCCCCACTATTAATCTTCTCTTTATGCCATGTCTACCTTAAAAGTTTCTACCTCATCACTGTGAATACCTAACTCAGCATCTACGCTTGCTTCCACTGGGAACATGGTATGCTGGAGAGCTTCAATATCACACTCTGCAGAGCCGTCAATTCAGACTGCTTGCTCCAGACCAGATGTCCCATTCAGCGGCACAGAAACGCTCTGCCGCCAGTGCAGACAGGACAGACACCGTTCCCATACAGCGAGGTTGCAGAGCAAGGTGACATTTTACACAGCCTCAGCGGGCATGTTACTGGATCTTTTTACAGGCATTTCAAACCAGACTGCTGTTGTTTTGTGAGGTCAAACTGAAATTAATGACAGACATGACCCTATAAATGTATGTGTAATCAGTAAGCTAAACAGCTGACAGATCAAGCCAGAGTGAGCAATTTTCCTCACATGTATCTTTTCCCCCTGAAAGGTCCTTATTAACTGGTCAAATCATGTTTACAAATTCATGAGGGATCAGGCGAAGAGGGAAGGGGAGTAAAGTGCGGCAGCATCATGTCCAGTGAATGACTAATTTGAATGAGCTGGTTGATGCAAAATGCAGCTATAGGTCTGTCTCTGTCTCCCCCTGATGGTACTGTGTGAAATGGCAACGGCTGTGATTCAATGAAATATGTTTGATTTTAATGTGTAGACTAAAAGTAGCTCAATTAAGCTTAATGTGACACACATGCTGTTTTCATTCATTGTTTTGGGCTTGGATAAGTCATGACAAAATATTTTAAATGATTGTCTTATTTCTGCATATAACGGTAACCTACAGAAACACCTATGGGTTAGGCAAGGGGCATTTTTCTCCATCCGAAAAAATTGGCATCTGGCACAGCGTTGTCATCTTTCATGGTTAGAAAAATCAGATGTCAGACACATCTCACACAGGGGGCCTTATCTCTACCTCAACCTGCTGAGTGGGCATGTTCTTGTCTTCACTGTGTGCATTTGGTGTTCATCTCAGGCCCACAGCAGTGCAATCCTCATATGGATTCAAAGCATTTCACTGTCTACTTAATCACAATACAAATTGTCCCGGTTCTGGTTTGAATGAGAGATTTTTTTTTTTTCAGTCAGTGAAGTCCCCCTGGTGCATATGTTCAGTCTATGAGGCTCACTGCACTTGATCAAGTGGGCCAGCCTGTCCCTGTGGGGATTACCCATCAAAGTGGAAAGCAATGGTAACTCAATGCCTCCTGCAGACAGTGATTGATGATCGCACTGTTTCATAACGAATTGCACCCCCACAACAAGTCTCACACGTGGGAAATGTTAATTGAAATGCTGTGTGTGCAAAGATACGCTTTTCAACTGTGATACCACCGAGGTGGTAGACCGATGTACTCCTACTGTAAACTAGTGGGAATTTAGAAAAAAGGCAACAATTTAGCATATTACAACAAAATGAATAACCAGATGGTGAAACTGAACAGAGCTCTGAAGCAATAGTACTCACCACATCCTTCACATCTCTTGTCTTTGTAGTAGAAGGCAGGCTGTCTTCACTGATTCTGCAGGAAATAAAATCTAAATCAGAATGACAAATATTTTAGTTCTTTTTCAATCTAATATATGAATATTAGTTTGAAAAAGAAACTAATCTCATACCCCTGAACCATGTCGATTTCCCTGATTATTCCCCTGCTGGGGACCCACTGATTGTATGGCAGGGCTCTGAACTTATCAGCACCGACAGCCACATAGTACTGGTTGTTCTCCAGCTCAGTCGAACCATGTAGAGGATGTCCATCTAATGTGTAAAGCCTGGGAATTCAAATAGGAAATAATACAAATTGAAGGAATATTTTGTAGATATTTGAACAATGCTTAAAATGATTCATGCTCAGTAATAGAGGGTAGTAGTAAGAAGCCTAACTTACTAAAAAAAAGAACGCAAAAAGCAGGTGAAGGAATAATGGCAATGCCTGACACTCATCGATAGACAGCTAACTAGAAACTACAAGGTCTCTGCTACTAATGCCGTACCTGTACACAGCACCAGTGCGAAGATGCACTTTCTCTGTCACCATGGCTAAGACATTTTCCCAGCTTAGGAGAGTGTACTTTGGGATTAGTAATCGAGCTGGAGGGACCAAGACAGCTCCATTGGTAAAAACACTAAGAAATACAACAACACACAAAGCTCATTTGGATTGACATAATCATTAAGGCACTGAAAACACAATCAGGGAAAGTACTCTATTCCTGTACATAACACAGCGTGGAACATGTTCCTTTTGACTTTTGTACCCAGCTGAAAATTAATGCTCACTTGATAGTGCAGGACTCATTAATAATTCTCTTCCAGCGAGCAGGAACTACTATTCTGCTGTGAACGACGGGTCGGATCTGAAATTTCCCAAACAAAGGTTGAGTAAGTTAATGTAGCGTTAAATAAGGAATAGGGCCTTTATAAAGTGGCCTATGTATGATCACGAAACACTAACAGCATCAGACTGTCCTATGCTATTTGTGATAATATACGTATAGAGTTTAATTTCAGTCTGTTTGGTTCAGGTTATTGTCATTCAGTCTATTATAAAGCTTATATAAAGTTTAAGCACTGTGCTGACACTGCCAATATTATGGCTTCAACCAGATGCAACTGAATTGTATTCTAAAAAATACTGAGTGAACCTCCAAGTGGCATAGGTACCAGGAAACATATGATAAGCATAACTGAATCATTTCAGTTTAATTCATTAAACACCAAGTGGTCTTACCTGGTCATTCTTCTTTTTCTGTGGTTTCTTGGTATTTATTTCACAATAGCTGAAAAGATTATACAGTTGATTAGACATATATGATAAAATTCAGGTTTAATAGGTGCAACAGGTTCCCTGTTCAGTCCCTATCATGCAACAGCCTGGGAAGTAATCTGCAAATCTCTCTTCGACTTTTTGACGGCAGTTAAAAGTTCGTAGAATTGAAATAAATGTGAAAATGAAAACAACTGTAAACATACGTAGGCTGTAAGAATATGGTCTGCAGAAAGACAGCGCAACATTTGTGAAAACCTTGTAAGGCCTTCGGTTAAGACAACGTAAAACAGTTGAAAAACATTTAAGATATTTCCAGGGCAGGCATTATCCCACCACACACACACAGACACACACACACACAGCCCAGCACAGCCCAGCCAGAGGTCACCATTGCACCTTGTACATTGTCCCTCTTGCTCAGTGTGCACTTATTCAAGATAGCCAAGATAGTGCTAGAAAGATAGAGACAGAAGGGCTTTTTTCGGGGCCCTTGCTTGTCCGGGGCCCAGGGGAATGTGCCTTGCATGCTCTGTTGGTAATCCAGGCATGCGTATAGGGTAACGTCACCTACTCAAGCTTTTTGAACCGCTCTCCTCCGGCTGCAACATATGCATCCCCGTGCTGCAAGTCGTCCAAGTCGCGAACTTTGTGCCCCTGTCTGGGAGTGTACAAATTCCTTACAGCGCCACAGGGAGCCTCGATCCTATGTGTCAAAAAGGTCAAAAAACTGTCAAAAGTTGACACCTGTCGATGATTGATCGTTATCTTCCTTCCGGAGAAGAAAGCGTCCCCGTTCCTGTATACAAAAACTGTTTTTGTCGGAGGCTGTGTTTTAACGTCTCTCCCTAGTGTGCCCGACATAATCAACAGGGATGCAAAGTGAACACAACGGCGCTCGGCTCTCAGGTGAAGTGGGTGTCAAAAGTCAACACACCAGATGGCGAGTTTAGCCTGGTATAGCTGAGCTCCTAAAGACTGATATCGGAAACCAGTTCGTCCACACATTTACACCACGAAGCCTATCCGTCGTCGGTGTTAACGTTCCTCTTTTTATAATTCAAAATTCTCTCTCTCTTGTAAACGTTGCCTGACGTGTTTCCAAGGAAACCAACCCAAAAGAAAAAAACATTAATTTGTTAAGAATATGTTTGCAGTATGTTTCAAAACATCAAAAAAAAAAAATATAAGGCCTGCTAGACGTAGATTAGATGCATTAGAAATGTATTTTCTGCAGTAAGTGTGAGGAAAGGCGCAAGAACTTTTTTTAAGCCGTCCTTGTTGGGTTATTTGTAGCCTCTAGATGATTCTACACATTATGAACGCTTCAGCAGTCATGATGGCATTTTGATCTGTGGCTAGTGTGTGTCGTGTGTGTGCACCCCACCTCCAACACAAACACATTATATTGTAGCTGAAGATCAATTAAAATTAGATTTGCCTATGGTGGATATCGCTGGTAGTGGAAATAGAGTCGAATATGAGCTTTTCGCACATTTTCAGCCACTGTTGTCACCCTAATCTCCCATTTGCAACCCATTGTTGTTCACCACAGATTGCCTGGCAGTCCACTGCTAGACAGGGCTGTCCAAATTGTTTACCACAGAGCAGAGGTAACCAGAGATTGCACCAACAATGGCACCTAATTGGATTTTGCCAGACAACTCCTGGTCAATGAAATGCATAATTCATCCGTGCATTAATTATTCATTTCTTAAGGGACTCGTGCTGTGCTTTATTAGGAGAACTGCGTCATGCATATTCAAATTCTTCTGTTTTCTTCAGGGGAGGCAATATCATTTGAACTGGGATGCCCATCCTCAAAAACAATATCAGCCAGGCCTGTAAAGACAACCTCTATTAATCACACAACTAAACCACAGAGGGGGAAAGATGCCACGCTAACATAAGCTAATGTAATGTCTTGTTTCTGTCCTTTAGCAAACATTACACTATCATACTATTAACAATAATGCATTTTGTTATGCTTTTTAAATCTCTTGTGGTTGGACAATCAGTTATTTTTAATCAATAATCTTTCAAAATGACTTTGTATTTCCTTGTGCTGCTCTAGTTGTATCTTCTTTCTCAGTGATGTTCCTGTAACTGAGAGGTTCTGGCGTCATGCCTGGTCCAAACAAATGACTCCACTGTCTGGTCAGGCGTAGAGGCAGAGGGTAGTGTGGGCTCCGTGTTACACGCTTAAACAACTAACATAATAACCAAAGTAACACCAATCTGAGTTGAAACTATATGAACTCATCTGATTAAAAAAACACACACACACACAACTAGCTTTAGAAAATAAAATAACCTTTTTTCAAACATTCTGGGTTTATTTTTTAAATACCTGCATGACATTTTAATTAGATTATTATAATGCAATAAGGTATTTATCCACTGGGTGGGGCTCTCTTACACTGTTAAGTCAGTTCAGGGGCAGCAAGTAATCTACTGTACTGTTCTTATGTATCATACAGTCAAATGACACACACCAAACAATCATATAGTGTGCTTCCCTGCATGCAATGTGCCAATACCAAATAATTTATGAAAGTATGAATTATATTTCTCTGATAAACACATTTTCTTTCATTTCATATTTTATGCACAGCCCTCAAACCTTCATATTGGCTTATTTATCTAGCTCACAGGACTGTTGTAAAATAGTTCTCAATTGATAGGCTAAATTATAAGAAAGGCCATTACATTGTGTGGCTTGTTGTTTGAAACACTAATAAATCACAAAGTATATGAGATTAAGTGTATTCTTTAATCATGGTTAAAATTAGAAAAATAAAAAAAGAAGAATGCCTTATGAGTTAAGAAAATAAATAGCTTCATCTTAGATTTTTCAATTAACACAGGTATAGTAAGTAAAAGCAGAATACGTTCCATTAAAGTCAAAATGACAGTGGAAAATATACTATTTTGCCCAACTCTAGTTTTGTTATCCTCTTTACAGATAGAAGATGGAACAAATGCTGTGCAGAACCTTTCTTTGGTCCAAAAATCTGTTTTTCATTGCTTCAGCTTTCTTTTTGCACTGCTCCCTTTTCCACTCTTTCAGCAGTCCCCTCAACTACAACCAAACTCAAACACTGTCCTTGTCAAATTCACATACAAAGTACATGGTAGGGTGGCAAGCCACATCAGTCCACTCCCCAGAGGCCACCATCTCAGCACAGTCCTCATCATCATAGGCATTGTTGGGCTCCCCTTTCCTCCACTTGCTGAAGGTCGTCATGGGGGAGCGGTCCACATAGGTGAACATGCCCTCGCGGTCCAGGTCATGAATGCCGATGTACACTCTACTCAGGCCTGCCTCGCCAATATACCCTGCGATGGCCGCGTTGGCTCCCTCATCCTTGGGCATGGCCAGGTGCCCTCCCCTTGTCTGACAGTAGACCTCGGCATCAGAGTAGCGCTTCTCCTCCTTCACCAACAGATAGACCTTACTATCTGTCTCTTTTATGCCAGCAACAGCTGCGGGGGAGGGCATTGCTGAAAAATGAGCACCTGTATTTCTATAATTTTCACAGTGACATGCCCAGCATTTGCAGTGATTTGAGGATAACAAGTGAAGCAAAAGCATGGAAAAGAAAGACAAGTCTGACAGAATCAAAAGTCAAAACGATAATTTCAGAACATACATTGATTTTGAGGACAAGTACATTTGAGATAATCTGAAAGAAATCTTAAAGTCATACCATTTTTAATGAACTTCAGCTCAGAGGACATCTGGGCCACAAGAATGTCCATTTCTCCAATCATCTTTCTCAGTGGTGTGCACTCACATGGAACACCTGATAAGGAAAAAATGTGGTAGGTTGCTGCAGGGTTATCTCCATTAAATCCACCAACTCTGTCTGTTTAATCCTGCAACAACTCAGTAGACACACTGAATGAAATGTATTTTTACCTGGCTCTCCATTAGGGCCCCTCGGACCTGGATCACCCATATCTCCCTTTTCCCCTGAGACAGAAATGATGTAATTGTTAATCAATTATAAAGCAAACATTACTAAACATGGTCGTGTATAATACAGTTCTGCAGTTTATAATTACCTTTCATTCCACTTGGGCCCATTTTGCCATAACGTCCCATAATGCCTTTATGTCCTTTAAGTCCAGGTTGGCCTTTCAAAAAGGGCGTGTGTGACAAGAAGATTTAGTGATTGTGTACTCTACAGAAACAAATAAGCTGTATAACATCACTTAAACTAAGCAATGTTTCTCAAGACATCTTGCATCTTATTACACCAAGCATGAAATTACTTCAAATTACTGAAATTCTCTGAATCACCACTATTTTGTAATTCATTTCAATAAATGACCAAAGCAAACTAAAAAGCTGAGCCTGTGTAATGTACTGTAGTAAAAAGTATGAGAACAGCCTCCACTCCTCATTAAGGTCTTCAGTAAACACTTGTCACCAGCACTGGATTCTGCGTATCGTTTCTTGTCTGACCTCTCACCCAATTGTAAACACTTGGCCATTTCTGGACTGCCTGGTAGTGATGTAACAGCATCCGAAAAGCACAAGCAATGTGATCTGTAACCCGTTGCCCCTTATTTTGGCCGAGAAAACATAAGGTGCAAGACTATGGGCATTCAGCAAGTGTTTTTTCCTACATTGAGTTCATTCCAGTAGGACAAAGACATTCAAAGGAAATTGAGCTTAAATTTGACATAAGATCTGGACAGTACAAAAACAATACCAATCTCTCCAGGAGGGCCAACTCTTCCTGGTCTCCCTGGTGCTCCTTTCTCTCCTTTCTCTCCTGGTTCCCCTTTTGCAGAAGAAGACAGAGAGAAAAATAATATATAATAGATAATAGAATATGAAAAACGCCTCCTACATCTAACATGTTGGTCAGATTGATCACTTTTTGATGACTGTGATATGATATCACGTATGGTGAGTACATGTGCATTAAAATACTTAGAACTGTATACCTTTCAGTCCAGGGACAAGGATCTGAACGGAGCAGGGCTCTTCTGTCAAGTGCTGTCCATAAGACGTCTGTAGCACATTGAAACCCAGCACGGAGATTAGTGTAATGGACAGTAGCAGCTTCTCTCCTCTCATCCTTCTACATGGGTGGTTGGTGGGCTACACTGGAGGAAGAGACACAGAGATTAAGATATTAGAAATATGCTGGTTCATTTTAAAAGACAAGATGGATGGATGAAGAAAACATTTCAGAACTCAAACAGTGTTGTTTCTGTTTCTGCTTTTATCCACTAATCTGTCAATGTAAAGCAGTTATCTATTACCACCCAGTACCATCAGGGCAGACTAGTTAAAAAATTCCTGAAAGAACACGTGTTACTATGATAACATAAGTGAGATTCCCATTTTAAAAGCCAATAAATGCAGCATTTTACACAAATGTCGCCCACTAAGAAGAGTTAACTTACATAATTTCCATATTCTGATACAATTTAAGCATTAAGATGAACAACTCCCTCCAAAAGTTTGAAACCATAGACACTAGTTTACAATGAGACAAATCATTGTTTCAAGCCAAGCCATGCAATGTGCATATTTTACAAACAAATATTCATACAGGGCATGGAAGCCATAGCAAATATAAAAATCCTCTAAGCCCAAGGGCGATATGCTCAGTTGGTGTGATAGATGTATCATGGCCAATATAAGGAATGAATATAGCCACTGAAAACAGGACAATATTACCATGGGTTTTACAGTATATTGCATTTCAAAATATGGATGGCTTACCTTTAAGGGAATTGTCCAGTCAGAAGCAGAAAGTATTGTCAGCTTGCAAAGATTCACAGGACTTGTGAACACTGGTGGTCCTGCAGAAACATTTCATTTTCCTCCACAGGCACCCCAGAATGTGTGTGATAGGACATTCATAAACAGTTCACAGATAAAGCCCAAAGCAGCTGGGGCCCCAGAGATAATTGGATGGGAACTTTGTTGAGTGATTGACAGCAGTAGAGCCTGACTTAACTTCAAAGTCTAACATGTTTATGAAGCAAATGGCTGTACTATTCCAGACTTTTAAAGAAGCAGAAGAGGTGTGGGTATAGTAGACAATAATGTTGATTTTGAGTGTTGACCCGTTAGGTTGATTCTCTACCTCCTGCTAGACGGTGATCAACAGGAACCTGAATGAACTGATCAACAATGTAGTTTAGGAAATGACACAGCCACCCTGAACTTAACACAACAGAATTGCTTGTTTCAAAGTGTTTCACTTGTGTGTGTAAAGATTTCATATCTCATTTAATTGTTTATTTCTGATGAGTGCACTTATTATTAAATTGAACTTCACATCAAAACTGAAGGAGATATGAGTCCAATATGAGTCACATATTTAGCTCTTTCTTCTATAACAGACCTGCCGATGCTTCATGTGGAGAATCCATCATACTGTCGTGATTAGGTCTTACGTTAACTTCTAGTTCTTCATTGTGAGAGATAATTCTCAAGATGCCGTTTGGTGTGTTTGGTTCTCGGTAATGATAAAGCAGACATGGCTGAGTGAAAACCTGGAACAGGCTTGTAGATCCCAGCACAGTAATTGTTGGGGATAAGGCTTTATCTTTGTTCCCATACATGATTTGTCTTTCTGTCCATCTTTTGAGGCTTCTCAATTAATTCAGGGTCCATTAGTTATTCCAAGTCAAACAATTATGTTTCTACGTTGTTACATGGACACTGTAGTTTACTGGTGTAACATGGCTGTCACTGCCCACTGGTTCCTGCTAACAGATAAATAAGATTCTGATAATTCAGATTGGGATGGTTCTCAGTCAGTGTCCTCCTCTTTTTTCCACGTTGCTGCTTCTTGCCCTCTTGTAAATGAGTTAATTGATTACGGACTAGGCTTCAGATTCAGCCAAGTGGTCTGCTCCTCTCTCATGTGGCCACCTGATGGAGCCAGTGTGCAGGCAAGTAGTGCAGCACTAATCCTCTGGGCCAACCTGAGAATCTGTCTCAGAATTATACAGATTTTTTTATCCCCTTTTTTGCAAACCAGGATGAGATTGATCTTGATCAAAATCTCTGATTGTGAGTCAGTTTTTCAAAAAATGATCAGATAGGAGCATTCTGATCCAGATACCACCCGATCAAGATTACAGAATCCAGATTTGCAGTCTTTAAATAGACCTTGATAGTGAAATGTGTTGTTGGGCCAAAAAAGCATGATTGAATGAAATGAAAATGTGTTTCTATGTTACATCTATTCAATCACCTGCACAAGGATTTAAAGACAAAATTCAAAGTTTGTTGGATGGAGTTGGATGGCAAAAATAACAAAACTTCCCATTTCTCTGCAAACTGTTTCATTCATTAGCTCAAGGACCTTTTTAAAGATTCACATAAGCATCTGTCACTGACCATCCAGCCGGTATGAGACTTTGTTTTGGTGCTTTTGTTCATTTAATAAAATGTAAACATTAAATACTATTTTTAATCTATATTAAAGATATAAAGGCTGTAATTTCCCTACATCCTCCCTACAGGTTGTTGGTTATATATAATGCCTATCATATCTCTAAAACCACTCAGCCAGTGGGACATTTAAATGAAGATACTACAATTTAAATGAAGAGCTACAAAAAGCAGCTCTACTGCTGTGTCGAGTTCCTGTGCCACTTCCTCCAGGGGGAAAACATCACATTGTTGACCCACTCACGGAGACAGCTGAGGTTCCTGTTGGTCACTAGAAGGAGGTAGAGAATCAACAGGTCAACAATCACAATCAATATCATTCTCTACGATAATAAAAAATGCTTACCCATTGAATGATGTTGTGTTTCCTCCAGAGGATGATACCCACACCTCTTCTGCTTCTTAAAAAGTCTGGACAGTACAGTCATTTGCTTCATAAACATCTGTTAGACTTTGAAGTCAGTGCATTTATCAGGCTGCACTGCTGTCAATCATTAAATTCCTCTGGGCCCCAGCTGCTTTGGGCTTTATCTGTGTTTATGAATGTCCTATCACACACATTCGGGGGTGCCTGTGGAGGAAAATAAAATGTTTCTGCAGGACCATAGTGTTCACAAGTAATGTGAATCATTGCAAGGTTATAATATTTTTTCTTCTGACTGGAAAATTCCCTTAAAGGTAAACCTTCCAGAATTTGAAATGCAATATACTATAAAACCCCTGGTAATATTGTCCTGTTTTCAGTGGCTATATTCATTCCTGGCCATGATAATTTTATCACATCAAAGCTGACCATATAGCCCTTGGGTTTAGAGGATTCCATGCCCTGTATGAATATTTGTTTGTATGGAGCGGAAATTAATTTGGAAGATTAAAGTGCACATAGTGTATGGCTTGGCTTGAAACAATGATTTGTCTTCGTAAATTAGCGTCTATGGTTTCAAACTTTTGGAGGGAGCCAGAATTACTTATAATATCTCAATCTCTAACCACCCATGTAGAAGGATGAGAGGAGAGAAGCTGCTATTGTCCATTATACTAATCTCCGTGCTGGGTTTCAATGTGCTACAGACGTCTTATGGACAGCACTTGTCAGAAGAGCCCAGCTCCATTCAGATCCTTGTCCCTGGACTGAAAGGTATACAGTTCTAAGTATTTTAATACCCATGTACACACCATACATGATATCATATCACAGTCATCAAAAATCTAAGTGAAGATCATTTCATATTCTAAATGTATTTCTGTCTCTTTCTCCTTCTGAAAAAGGAGAACCAGGAGAGAAATTAAAGAAAAGAGCAAAGAGAGACTGAGAGGAAGCTGACCAGAGACATGCAAGGGATGGAGGAGTGAACAAACACAAGGTTATTCCTAATAGCAACAGATATTCCAAAGGTTTCAGTGTTCATGTGAGGATATGACACCATATACATTAACACATTACCAACGTGGGAATTTAACGTGGAGATAGTGAACTTTTTCATTATCACATAGAAGTTTTATCAGCCTTTGTTTATCGTTGCTCTTTCTACCTCTCATTGCCAGGTGCCTCCTCCCCCATGAAATAGTGCCTGTTAGTGAGGGGAAAGAGCTGTTCTTTGATGTATAAATATCATTCAATAATTCCTAGATAAGGTGACATAGTGGCTCAAGTTAGTACTACTGTCGCCTCACAGCGAGAAGGGTCCAGGGTTAGTGGGGCGGATTGGAGGCTCTAGATGTAGATGTGAGTGAGTGAATGTCTATCTGTGTTAAACCAGTGATGGACTGGCGACGTGTCCATGGAGTTTCCACACCTTACGCCCAACATATGCTGCGAAAAGCTCAAGCAACCTGTGCCCCTGAAAAGGAATAAGTGGGTATAGAAAATGAAGGAATGAATAAATACCAATTATTCCCAGGTGTTGCTGTTGGGAGATGGGATATAATATATGTCAGCGTTTGGTATGGTCAAGTGGTGCTTGTCATTATTGTGCATTATTTAAGATGTCATGCAATTACTAACTGTCAGTTTTGACACTGAGGATTTATAGTATGTGACATTTGACATGTAGACGATAAATGCCATGTTAGTGTTTACATGCTGTCATCTAGTGTCAGTAATCAGATATGGTCCAATACACAAGTATCAGATATCCTAATTAGATTTACAAACCGAGTGGTGGCTTTCAATGGTGGATTGGATGTCTCCTTCAAAAATCCCCCCAAAAGTTTTAGATTACTAGTCTCTCAAATATTCATGACTCTCAAGGCAACATTTGCGGTCCTTTCATTGCAGCCACTGAAGTGGTATGCTCATTTTATGCTCTAATTGTTGGTTTTAATTGTTAGTTTTATGATAATCCCACAAAAACAATGTGCCAATCATAATATATTCAGTGAAATGTTTAAACTCATCACAAAAGCTGTTGCATTTGACTATAGTGCAGAGTAGATGCTCTAATACAGTAAAAGATACAGAAGAACTTTGCATTTCAGTCATTAATATACATTTGGAAAAAATATAATTGTTGTATTGCACTCGTTTTATTTTGTATTTGATGTTTTACTCTGTAATGTTTTTTTATGTGTAATGTGACCGACTGGAGCCAATAAATCTAATTCTGATTTGATTCTAAATTGATTAAAACACTCAGTATAATCCTTATGCGCATTTTCTCCTCTTCATTTTGCAACGCAAAATAGTTTAATTTCTAAAATGAGACAATAGCCGCCAAAATAAACTACTACTTCCGCATTACGACGTACCAGGCGCATTTGAAGGTAACGCGTAGTGTACCGTAGTCGGTGTGACGTCATCCCTTCTCACTGGACCTCAGCACTTGTCATCCAGACCTACAGCTCCGGAGGGGAAGAGGTAGTAGAGCTGGAGTAGTAGAGCCACCGATCCGTATGAGGGAGTTAAAACCCATAACTGTTGCCCTACTCCCAAATTTGACTGCCTGAAGGATTTACGTCGTAAGTCACCCCGCTTTTGTCTTGTAGGCTAACTTTTGCACTTCCAGCGAATAGCCAGACTCAGACTACAGTAACAGCTATTCAAAAGAGTTAGTTTGTATTGTCGTTAGAGTACAGCAAGACAGTGCTAACCTGCGATGGAGCGAGAGCAGTTGCTGTAGCCGCTCGTGTGTGTTAACTGTCATTTTATTTTCTTATTTTCTTATACATAAGCCTTACCTGCATTGGTATAGTGTGACTGTATGCTGCCAGACCGCTACAGTAGCCATTATAGCTTATTTATAAGGGGCTTAGTGCGGTAAGTTACCGTTAGCGAATGGATACTCTTACACAGGAATTGAGAGATCAATGTATAAATTCGCCTAATTATGAGGTTGTCATGAATTGATATTATATATATATATGACAGTGAGTTATGAGAAATGATTGCATCTCACCTAATGAAAAATCACAATAATATTCCTCTAATATTCCCATAGGGACTTATAGTGTGTCTCAAAAGTGAGTTTATGGTATTTTTATATCTACTATGGTCATACAACAATATTCCTGTCCGTCTATTTGTAAAGTATTCTTCTAAATGTATTATAGGATTACTGTTATGTTTTTTTTCCCCGAGGTTTATTTTAATGTTTTTTTTTTCAGTCAACTGCCTCATCTTCTTTGTCTTCCTCACCGTTTCATTTCTGACTTGTTGTCACTCCTCGCAGGGGGGTTCTACGTATTCATTTCAAACCAATAGTTAATAGTTTGTCTCTGAGCTTTTATGAAACTCTTTTGTGTGTGTAATTTTGTGTTGAAGTGTGTGTCCACTTCTCCTTATCCTGTTGGCCTACAGCAGATATCCCAATGCATTTTCCATATCCTTTCGCCTGGGAGAGAACAGGAAACAAGAGGCAGGAAACAAGAGACAAGTGTGTGTGTGTGTGTGTGTGTGTGTGCGTGTGTGTGTGTGTGTGTGTGTGTGTACTGCTTAAACTCTGAACCTATGGCCACTGCATTCATGCGTGTATGTGTGTCTATGTTTGTGTCGCTTTTTCTCTGTGTTGCTGATTTGTGGCGTCTGGCTACTGTTAATCACTTTTATTTGTTAGATCTCACTTCAACAGTCCTGACAACTCACCTCTTCTGGATTAGGGTCAAACACTAAGAGGATTTAAGGCAGAGTCAAAGTTACCCATGCGGGACTGGGACTGGAGTTTTATTGTGATGCCTGTGGTGATGTGGACTCTCAGGTTGCAGACCGTTTACAACTCCAAAGGCATGAAAATCCCAAAGCACTTGGTTCAGAGAGCTTGTTTTTTACTGTGATGGTAGACCTGTAATACAGAAGAACTGTGTTGTTTCTATACAGCAGATAAGAACTGTCAGCATGCTGTCGGTGTTCCCTAACAACCATGCATTTCAGCAGTCTTTACATACAGATAATGTTTCTATAATAGCTAGATGCTTGTAGTCTGAGTTGTTTCTGAGTTGAAAGTATATCCTGTTGACATAATTAAATGTGGACTGACGTAGGGAACTGTTGGAAAGCTTTGCGATAATTAGGCTAGTTATGCTACAAAGAAAATCTTCAGTATCTCTTCAGCCTTGATCTCACTGGAGATCACAGACATGTAGGACTGGTTAAGTAATCTTGCAGAAATGCTCCATCCCACCATTATAAACTCCAATGTTTTTTTTAAAACATTACCAAAAAAAAAAACTTTTACCGTTTGGTAATCAAATAATCACTGAATCACTTAAGTCGTGTATGATATGAATATGGTTACTTGGATGCTATACAATGGATTTGATTCCACTCAACAGTCTAATTACAAGTCAAGATGGCTGTCAGCTCGAGTTGAGACTCTCTAACCTGCCGATCAACTCTAATCAGTGTTGTAGCATCAGATTTGAGTATTGACCTCAAGTGACTGTAGCTTACAGCCTATCGTCTGGCATGTAGTATCTTATGGAATTAGCTTTTGTTATTATGGGACTTGTAGCACACAATTTATTTATAAATGGCCATAACGTTCATGTGTAGCCTGCATATACCCTCTCAGTGAATTCTTTGAGGGCTTTTTGTTCTAGTTTTGGCCTTGACAGAGGGGCAGTCCTTTGATGTTCAATTGTTCTCCCTGCTTGGCTGTTTTCTTACATTCAGCAAAGACACCTATTGTGAACACAGGATTATTATACTGGTGTAGTAATAGATGGGCCATATAACAATAAATACCTAACATCCGCTTTCATGTGGTTCATTCTAAAGAAGAAGTTAATAATATTTAAGCCCTGATTTGTATCTCTTCATGAAATCATAACAACGACGATGCAGCTAGGTGCATATCCAGTCCAGTTGTTAATTGCTAGCATAATCCATTGGTTATATATTGCATGAAGTAAGATCACACATATAACTGATTATCAGTGAGCCTGTTGTAGGCCAAGATGTCTTATCAGCCAGACTCACACACTTTCCTCTCTTAGATGATCTTATATTGCATGAGCGCAATCATACCTGTCTCACTCAGTTTTTGTTGACATTTGTAACATGTTCCAATTTTCCAATTAGATGTAATCTAGAATGTAAAGTGCATTGGGTTATCCCAGACAATAGCTTTCCATCTTTATCTGATGCATCTGTATCCGTATGGAGGACAGAATCAGCCAGTAGTTAGAAATAAATAATACATTAATAAATACAAAAATAAATAAATGTATCATATCCAGAGAAGTCTGTAAATAAACAAATTTAAAAATAACGTAATTCAATAAATAAATGAGGAAAAACAATGTACAATCACACAAAAATAAATCATACATTTCCTTACTCATTTATTTCCATACTCCAGTATTTATTTATTTCTGGATTGCTCCATAATATGCTAATAAGATGTTTCAGTGGGTGTGGTGTCTGACAGTCTGACACTAGAAGTTAACTGACTAATAAGTAAGGTTCGGTTGTGCTGGAAATTGGATGCAAGATGCATCCAATGAGGTACAGCTGTGTAGAAACTGCTTCCAAATTCCCAGGAAGTAAGGGGGTCGACCTCTGTGTCGGTAACAGCAAACAGCAGACTGTTTTTGATTAATGTCTACAGGGAAAATCAGGTCGGGGGAAGCATCGTTGTCCTCTGCAGTGGCAGCCAAATCTCTTAATTCTCTGGATATAATCAATCACAACAGAAATGTTGGCAGTGGCCAACTTGTACCCTGACTGTGAAGTTATGTCGACGATGTGATGGGACGTGATGTTTGTTCCAGACAAAGTTGTTTTGTCGTCAGCCAAGGAAGGAAAATCCAATCAAGCAATACATCACAACAATGAACAGTGTGTTAAACACTGCCCACATGTTCGATTGACACAGCCTAAATAAATATATAAATAAATAGGGAAATAAATAAATTGGGAAGTAAATGACTAAGTAGATCATTTTTCTTGTTAATGAATTGTGTTACTCATTTATTTATTAATTTATTTCAAATTATAGCAGATTCTGTGCTCCATACATCTGGACTGAGGTTTATACCTCCATTTTAATGGATTTACCATCTGAGCCTAGTGTTACAAAATACTTCAAGGTAGTGACCGACTGAAAATTGGAGTAGCATGTTTTGAGTTATGCTCACAGTAGGGTAGTTGCCAGATATAGGCTAGACCTAGGGTCCATTGACCAGAAATGACATGCAGTGGATAGTGAAGCCTTAAAGGTTAGACCTATTACTGAAAGCACTAATTTCTAATGGCCTATCCTTTGTTCAGGAAGAAGGAACTGGTTGACTGGTCTTACAACGACGTTGAATATTAGGTATGGAAGTATTTGAAAAGGTAAAAGAAAAGCCATTGACTTGGCTTAGATGATCACGAGTGTAGTTGGACCCAACATTAAGTTGCTGCGTTAATGTACCTGGTGAACTTTGATTCCTCGCTGAATGCTGCGTCAGCAGTTTCCAATCCCCAACCTCTCTCACATTTGACCTCAATCCCTGAAGCAAATTGGATACTCAAGCATAACGTCAGCAGTTTTGCTTTGAGGAACTCTGTGGTGGTAGAATTAACTGCCAAAGGCTCTTAATAACACACAGGTATCAATATCACAGGCACATGGGAAGGTACAGACCCAGCTTTCACATTTGACTGAAGGTGTTTTGAGATTGTAGACATACTGGCTTCCCTAATCCTTTGTGAGATTCAGTCCTGCAGTAACAGATTTCCTTGGCAAGTCTACAGCCAGCAGAAATATATTCATGCAGTATGTTTCTGAGGTTCTGGGTCTGAAGGCATCTACATATTAAAAAGCATCATTAATATAATTCTGTATGGGTTAGGGTTGTTTTACTTTGAGTGTAGTTAACAGGCAGCATGCAGAATCTAGTACTATAAGTGTAACTGTTTACTTACAATTACAAGCATAGTTACTTAACTAGTGGCTAGAGGGGTATTTTAAATGTGAATGTTAACGCTATGACTATAAAATGCACCAAAAAACATGATGGCATAGTCTCAGTTTTAAGTTAGTTTCACACTGCATAACTCGTTTGGCTGGCCACTACATGTCACGTCACTTAATTTAATGATTTAATTCCCCAGGAGACACCTCCTGTTATGTTCCAATGTAAAACCCTCTCACTACATCAGCAAGGGGAACAACAAGTTAATGGAAGGCAAAGCGAACAACAGTGATGTGCCTTGCCCTGCTCACATCATGCAAATGGTTGACAAATGCCACCGTAGTTTAGTATGGCCTTTGTTTATATGAGAATTCTGTCATTGTCAACAAGGTTCAATTGTATTGTCAATCACAGCTACAGTGATATTAGCCTCTGTGTCAGGTAAACGCTAGTGTTTTCTTCATGTGTTATTGTTTTACCAAAGGCTTCCCCCTGGCTTTTAGCCCGTAGAAAAGACTTGTTGGGGGCGATACGACATTCAGGACAATGAAGAAAAAGGTGAAAAGAAAAATGAAAAAGATGAATATAGACATACACATTTGACTGGCTTTTACATGGGACCATTGCCATTTGGGTTCATGTTTTGTATAGATGGGGATTCAAGACTGGTAGGAACAAATACTGCATAAAGCTGAAGTGGAAGTTCTTCAAAAGCCACTGGCAAAAAAGCACAGTTGAAACTCACTCACATGCATTGTGTAAGAAGAAGATACAAAGCATATAGTTAGTTAGTATTAGTATTTTCACATACTGTGACTATATCCTACTCATATTGAACCCTCACCACCCTCCCCCTTTACTCCCTTCTTCCCTCTCTCTCCCTCTCCCCCTCCCCAAGAGCCTGTGTGTTGCTGTGCTGATTGGAGGTGAGCCATGGAGGATGGGAAGCCAGTGTGGGCGCCGCACCCCACCGAGGGGTTCCAGCTGGGCATGATCGTTGACATAGGAGCCGACGCGCTCACCATAGAACCACTGAACCAGAAGGGCAAGGTGGGTTATTAGACACACACACACACCTTGGCTGTCCAATGCTTCATTTGCGAAGGTTGGTGGGCGTGGGTGTCAGTGATGTTAGTGCTGTTATCATTTTATGTAGCTGTGCTTGCTGATGTGAGAGCTGCACACTAGACAAGTAGAGCATGTCAATTCAGTGTTGTCTGCCTCGAAGCATACAGACTCAAACACACGTATGAACACACGCGTGATCACACATACATTAAAACACACATTCACACAAGTTCCTTGGAGAATTGTAACTTACTCAGTAACTTACATGATGATTATCGTAAGTTGAAATGGCAATTTAACAGTATGTTGGACTTATACCTAACACTTCTCTAAAAACACCGATGAAACACATACATGGGGGAAAAAACACAGTTTACCTAAATTGCGTTTTAAGGTAGAAAGGCGTTCACGCAGCAATGTGTAAAATGTGAGAAACATGAGAGACTACATGTACCGAGGCATGAATAAATAAAGAGAGCAGCAGCAGGTGCTCTGATAGTGTTGCCTGGAGGGAGAGCTGCTCATTAGGAGTTGAAGGCCACCTGTTACACCTGAGCTGCCACATGTCCCCAGTGTGCTGTCTGCACTGGAGCTGCAAGCCGGCCTCTGATGTTAACAACAGCAGTTGCTTCTGAATTTGTTTCTTTTTTTAGTGTTCTCATTGCAGCTAGAACTAAAGATGCTAGGTTTAGCAACCCCCGGAGCTCTCCTACTCTGTGTAGGAGTTGGTCAAAAGTCATGTTGGCAATTATGCACTCCTTACACTGCAGAAAATGTCCATCCTAACAATTTAGTTTGACATTACTCACTTAGTTCTCTTAAAACACTGCACCAAATAACTTAATATCTTTTTTTTCGACTGTAGTCCACTCAGAGTCAGCGTTAAAATTAAACCTCATTTATACCTCTGAATGACCTTTGTGTTAACATTATCAGTATGCTTGGCGTCTGTAACTTTATCTTATGCTTATTGCAAGGCATAGACCCAGTCCCATTCTGTGAGGGAATGAAAGGCTCATTGAGTGTCTTTTTTTTTTTAGCTCATTAGAGCCTCATCTCAGTACATGACCCACAGCCTGGTTGTGTACTTCTGGGGCATCGCTTTGTCCACTCCATTGGTTGGACATTTCTCACACAGTTGTTATTGTGGCCTGTCCTTTTTGAGCCAAGGTAGCAAGCACACAAAGCACATTCTGTTTATGCTCAGGGCCCGTTTGTGGTAATAGACCATGCACCAGTAGCTCAGACTTGTGCATTCTCACACACTCACACACACACATACACAAGCAGTGGGAGGGATATAGGCAGTGTATGATGAACATGTAAAAGGAGAATGAGAGTGTTTATTGTATTGATATATTGGAGTATAATTAGAAACAGTCATTTGTTTACCATTAATCACGTTGCTTTGCCTACTAGTCTTGTAGGGAAACTCACCACCATTATGTTATGTCCCATCGCTCTATTAGACACCGCATCAGTAAATGCCCTGGGCCTGTTTGTGTCATGGGGGCGGTGCTTGGGTGTTTTTAATAATACAGTGACATGATTGGTTCCCACAAGATCAGCACAGAGCACCATCTGAGTTTCTCTTCCACCACAGACACAACACACACACACACACACACCCACACACACACACACACTCAGGTGCTCAGATCCTGTTGCGCTCCCACCAAATTATTCATTATCCTGCCATGTCTCTCCTTGTTTCTCTCACAGCCGGCTTGTTCCATTGAGTTTATTTCCATTAACTCAGACTCTTAAACAATAGAGTGAGAATATCAGTAATTAATTTTGCCTGCAAACGTGTAGCAGCAAACATCATTACTGTGATCTTTAAACACGATGAATAATTCATGTGGATGTACGCTTGTTTATCTTTTTATGACATTAAATGTTTGTGTCTTCCATTTTAGGATGCTCATGAACATTTGTCTAGTGTTGTGAGCTTTCCAAAGAACACAAAGTAGACATTGAACAATCTTGTACATAAAGTTGGCAGTACTAAGTGGAGTGTCAGTGCAGTCTGTCATGGTGGCATGTAGTACACTGACTCCACTCTTACTGGAAGTTATATTATGGCAATAGGGGAAAATATTTCAATAGTCTCTTCTTTTCACGTTGCAGACCTTTCTTGCTCCTATGAGCCAAGTCTTTCCAGCGGAAGACGATGTCAACAAACATGTAGAGGACAACTGTAAGTTAACACATCCCACATGTTGTGAGCATGTTGAGGTGTATTTTGGGTAATATGCCTTTTAATATTGTTTTTCATTTCCTCCTCTTTCAGGTTCCCTTATGTACTTGAATGAAGCCACTCTTCTCAACAACGTCAGAGTGCGGTACAATAAAGACCACATCTACGTATGTTTTCTTTTCCTTCCACTATCCAGTTGCATCATGAGGGTAAAGGAGGATGGAGGATAGAAAGATAGAAGGAGAGAAGGATTCCTATCTGTGTTTCCCTGGGGGAAAAGTGCCAGGTGGTAAAGAGGGTAGGAAGCAAGCGAGGGGTCATTGAGTCAAGACAGGCAAACCCTATCCCGATCCCAGTCACTCTACTTAGGAAATTATGGACAGCTGGTAGAGGGAAAAAGCAAGAGAGGGAAAACAAACTAGAAAGGCCTCTTGTCATCTCTTCCCCTCTGTGTGCAAGCTACTAGTTAGCGTCCTGAAAGGCAATACTTCGTAGGCATCATTACATGATTGGTATACATTTTTGCCACTAATTAACTTTCTCTAAATGTTGCTAAACTAATCTTGTTTGTATTTATTTTCCGGACAGACATGTGTGGCCAACATCTTGATAGCTGTGAACCCTTACTATGACATCCCCAAACTCTATGCCCCCGAGACCATCAAATCATACCAGGGGAAGTCACTGGGCACCTTGCCACCTCACGTCTATGCTATTGGTGAGCGCTCTGAGCTTACAGCTCAGTAATAAGGAGTAATAAATGAAACATTCATTTTTAATTTAAATTTTATTTTTTAGATTATTGCAAAGTTACTTTCTAAAGAGATCTCTAAAGAGATTGCTGCTTTGATAACCACATTTTAGTCACAGTTTACTTTTGAGCCTACAGTATTTGTGAAATAGAATGATATAACTGGTCACTGGTACATGTAATAGAATGATTTAGTTTATTTGAGAGGTAATACGCAATTTCACACTTTGGCAGTAACCCTCTCAACAATTGTCACATTGGTCATGTCATTCTTCATGACAACTCACCAGCTGTACTATGCAAATGCAGTTAATGAACTGCATAGTTCAATAATAAACTGAATCTAAATTGAGCTCTGATTATGCAGGCTTATTTCCACCAAACTATATTTGTCATCCAAGTTAATAAATCAGTGGTATGTTTTTCTCTCTCAGCGGACAAGGCCTACCGGGACATGAAGTTTCTAAAGATGAGCCAGTCCATCATAGTTTCTGGTGAATCCGGTGCTGGAAAGACTGAAAACACCAAGTTTGTTCTCAGGTATGAAACCACCTGAGTCACTGTATGTACTCTATGTACTCACTGTAGCCATATTACTTACTATGTACTCTATATATACTGTACTTGTGTGCATCCACCTGGATTAGTTGTCAGTGTGTGTGTTTTCTACATGTTAGTATGCTGTTTTTAACTACATGAAGTCATCAGTGTTACTGTCCTCATCTCACCTGTAGATATCTGACCACATCATATGGAACCTGTCAAGATATTGATGAGAGAATTGTCGAAGGTAACATATGTAAAGAATAATAGAAGTGTTTGCATTGAGCCAGTGATATGATCCTGATGTTCTTTTCATTTTAAACCTCAGCAAATCCCCTTCTTGAGGCCTTTGGAAATGCAAAGACTGTCCGGAATAATAACAGTAGTCGCTTTGGAAAGTTTGTGGAAATCCACTTCAATGAGAAGGTAATGGTCCCCATTTTGTATAAAAAGGCATAAAAGAAGGCATATTTTTTTAGGAACTGCAAGAAAAAAGCAGTGCTTTCCCAGAGGATGATCATTGATATATATACGGTATATGCTAGGTTTGTATGTTTATGGGCCAAGAATTCTTAAATCACCTGATGTCTACGTTACCAGAATGCAGTAGTGGGTGGGTTCGTCTCCCATTACTTGCTGGAGAAGTCAAGGATCTGCATGCAGAGTAAGGAGGAGAGGAACTACCACATCTTCTACAGGCTGTGTGCCGGAGCCTCCGAGGAGATCAAGAAGAAACTGCACCTTGACTCTCCAGACAGCTTCAGGGTCAGTGGGCCAGGCAGAGGCCAGGTTCTGCATTCTTAATGTTTCTCAGAATGGGAATACTGACATAGTACATTTTGACCCAGGATGAGTCAAGAGCCAAGATAGGCTCTATGGTTACGGTACAGTATCAGCTCCTTTTGTTTTCTATTGCAATACTGAGCATGTTTTATCTTGTTGTAGAAGAGCAGCAGACAGATATCAGCAGACCCAATACCAAATATGTTTGGGTGCCTTAACAACACCCACTGATAACAAGCAAAACTTAATGGAAAAACATACCCTATTGTGCCAGTGTGAGCATGGTATGGTAAACTCATGCAGTGGGAAAAAAAACATCTCACATAATTTTGTCACATAATCAGGCATAAGCTCGCGTGATGGGATCATGCATGCAAAATCTCACACAGCACAAAATACCAACTCTTGCTGTTGGCCCACTTTTAAAAGCTTCAAAGCCTAAGCCTGTGAACACACTAACCTCTATGGCTGATTGATTTCTTTGAGAAACAGAAAGAGAGGGTTGGAGCCAACATTCTTTTCTCATGAGCTCTTTTGTTTATACAAAACTAAAATCAGAGAAAGCATCCTTTCCTAAACACTATGCAACATTTTTTTTTTGCTGGAAATAACTTTGTCCACTGGTATTTGTATTGCTTAAATGTAGTCCTGCTAAACTACAGTATGCTGATAAGTTGTTATGAGAAGGCAATTCTGTGGAAGCCCACTAGATGTCACATGAGCCTGTCATTAGTGAGCTGGGGTTGTAATATCCAATCAAGCTGTGCCCTCAAGTGTAATCAACCCCCCCTCAGTAGCAAATCACCCAGAATATAATTTTGTACCTTGTGAATATGATAATCACCTTAATAAGGAGCCTTTTCAAAGATCACGAAGGTGTTTATCCAAGCCTTTATTCATCCAGGCCTTTATTTATCCAAGCCTTTATTCAGCAAGATCTGCAAAACAATACTTAACAGAACAATGAGCAACTCTAGCTGTTGCTTTAGTTATTTATCAGTGTCATTATATCAGGTCCCTAAAGTGACACCCACATCAACAGAGGTAATTACCTCAGATTTGATTTACTTCTAGTCAACTGTGAAGCAATATTGGAAGACAACAAAGTAAATCTTTTAGATGAGAAACAATATGACAATCCCCACAAGAACAAAATACATCGCAGTCGTGTCTGAAATCAAATTATTATCATCGTGGTTGTATGTTTTCATGCTGTTTTATGTCTGTTGCAGTATCTGAATCGGGGATGCACCAGATACTTTGCCAATAAGGACTCTGATAAACAGATCATGCAGAACCGCAAGAGTCCTGAGGTAATTTCATGTTCTTTTCTGCTGTTAGCCCCTCTGACCCAGTGCTTATTTTCCATTGTTTATCTATTTGAATGTCTTGTTCTTCATTGTCTTAGAAACAACTTGCCACTTGGCATGTCAACAGGTTATTGTGTTGCATTTTCCGGTTACATGACAGAAAACGTGATGTCAAGAAACAAAGTAGAGAATGATTGTAATAAAACACTATACAAGTCTATATAACATTATTTCCCAACTGGGTTGAAAGAACTATAGGCTATAGTTACCATGGAAATGGGGTGGAAAGGTGAAATTATACCCAGTAAGTCATAAATAAGAATATTTTATGCCAGGAAATGTTTATGTCTGTGTATTTGAAAGAACCAGGGTTTTGTTGCAGTGCACTGCAAAACCCTTCAGGAGATGTGTAATTAATATCATGAAACTATTAGAAGAATAAGTGTGACATTTTGCTCTCTCAGGGGCTAATTATTAATGTTTGTTTCACTTCTTGTTCTCTAAGATAGGAAAATACCGTCTTGTATGCTAATAAAACTTTGAAATCAGGTAAAAAAGTGGTAAACAAGGGTCAGTACTTTCAGTTCTCTCTCTGTGGATTTACTCCCAACCTACATATGGTACACTGCAATCAATGCAACTATTGTACAATGAAATTCCTTTTCATAGTTCACATTGAGTCATGTTATTGTACTGTATTATATTCAAGTTTTAAAGTGATATTTCACATTGATAGACGATTTAGTATGCAACATCAGCTGCCCTGTCATCACCAGCAGGCAGGCTTTTTTTAACAGCTTGCAATATTGATATTTACAAATGGCAATGGCAATTTTCCTCTTGAAATGTTTGACCCTCTTCCTGGTTCTAGTTGTCCTTTTGTTTATATTTGAGAGAGGTATATTTAGACCTGGATTTGAAAGTGAATTAAATGGTAAGTAAGTGGTGGTGACTGTGGGTATGTGCTTAGTATGTAGTCAAAATGTTCCACCAAAGTGATTGGTCACTATGGGTGAAAGGAAGCTGTATGGCTGTAAGTACGTTGTGTCATTCATATTGTACGTTACTAATCAAGTCATTGTACATCTTTCTGTCCTGCCTCATCCGTGTTATAAAGGATGATAAGGTGATGCTTCTTTTCCCTATCAGGCCATACTGCTCCCTGCTCTTTCTACTGTATCGTCCTCAATGTAAACACTGAGAATCTCAGGTTTTACATGCTGCTGTTTGTAGTGCAAACAGGAAATGAGAGTGCATGCTTCCTCTTTGTCTGCATGAGACTTCCAGGTTTAGGTGGGATGGGGGTGGGTGATGTTTGTACAGATTATAAAATACAGGATGTTTGGTTGTTCAGCTTTTCCAGCCTTATAATGTAGAGCTGCACAATTAATAATCATGTATATTGAACATTGCGGTTTCCTTGGAACACTGGCCTGTTGAAATGCTTCTCTGAGTATTTTATTTAGAACATCCATTATAGTTGAAAATAGTCAAGATGTTGAAACAATATGAACAAAGTGGAAGAAAATAATTTTGTTGTCCAAATTATTGAGACAAATGATTGTGTTCACACTATCTAGCAAAATAATCAAATTATCAATTTATCCATAATTGTGCAGCCCTAATACAATATCACTGTATGATTAAGGCAGTCGCTGTTCAGTAATGATATTAAATTCCATTAAATGTAGTGGATTTGTCAGAAGTGCAATCTAAATTGTAATATGGTGAGGAATCTTGATCTTGTGTGCTGTGAGAAATCATCCAGTGACATTCTACACTGCATGCCTATCCTTTCTGCTTTGAAAGTCCTCAGCATCACTCCCTATGGCAAGACATTTAAAATGCCTCAATTGCTCATTTGGAGATAAGACTGCTGTACCAGAGCAGCCTGGTTCATAGGAAGGTGTGCTGGCTGTGTGCTGGTGGTGGCGGCTCTTTTATTACTTTGTTATAAGTCACTTTTGGTTAGTTCCATGTGCTAAGGTAAGTCGGTGACTAAAATATGGCTTTTCTAGGTTAGTGCGGGCTATTGTGCTGCCTCCAATTCAATTTGGAATCAGATTTACTCAATGTGTTCGAGCAATTCAATGAAACTGCTTAACTGTAGATGTACATTATACATTATGTAATAGTTCCCATCAAGATCTTCTCATTTCATGAATTGCGTCTCCATTGAGTGAATCATGATTTGAGTTCTTTCTCTATGATGTCTTATTTTGTTTCTAACTCAACCATGTGCTTCCCAGCATCTAAAGGTTGGTGCTTTGAAGGACCCTCTCCTTGACGACCAGGGGGATTTCAATAGAATGTGTGTGGCCATGAAGAAGATTGGCCTAGATGACACTGAGAAGCTGGACCTGTTCAGGGTGGTTGCTGGGGTTCTGCACCTGGGCAACATCGACTTTGAGGAAACAGGGAGCACCTCAGGTGGGTCGGAGCTTCATAGGAATGCACTATACATGTAAAGAGAGATATATGCGGTCATAAATACACTCTCCAGCACACAAACAAACAAGCACACAGATGTACAAACACATACAACCTCAAGTAGGTTAAAAAATGTGCCCAAATAAACAGGAAATCTAGAAGCTGGGATCTGTAGCAAGGCTGTGAAATGATCTTAACTAGTTGTTGCCACTTAAGCAGCTTGCTAAGAAAGCTCCATCCCTGTTATAGCCAAAGGTATAACCCACTGCTACAGCCCATGTGTTTTTATGTCATTACAGAATATCAGAGAATAGGTCCAGTCACACAATCACACAACAATATCACACAACAATTTTGTTTTCTCTGGTGATATAAAGACTTCAGCTAAGGTCTCTCTTGCTTAAAGTCAACTCCCACAGATGGAGCAATTATCCTTTCAAAATATTATTTGAGAACAGTTTTCAGCACTTTCTCTCTCACCACACTAAACTCTGGAACTCCCATTCACATGGATATCCACACTGGCTCAGTGGGATTTAATAGAACCTGTCAGTGTCAGCACTGACACCAGACTGTTGATATGTTTTCTTCACTGTCATAGCTAGCACTTCGCAACCTCTGACTGTGGGAGGTGACACCTCCTCCCTTGCGCTGTAGGAGCCCTGCCTACTGTCCCTTCAAGATAAATACACACATGTTGTCACCCAAGCTGATGTACAATAGTATATTCAGAGAATTTTGAAATGCATCTAAAATATGTATATATCTAAAAGCTCTATAGACCCGATGAGCTTGTTGAACTAGATTACACTGATTATTGCAAGCACATTGCCATTTGAGATGAATTGCTTTTGTAATGATTTTCCTTCATACCCATCTGCAGGAATGCTTTAGAAATATGTCTGACACAAAGGAAATAAATTCAAGGCTATCTGTAAAATGGTGAGCTTAGTGATGAAGAATAACCACCATTAAATGGTGTGATCCGTGTGTGTGTGTGTGTATGTGTCTGCATGTTTCAGGTGGCTGTATCCTGAAGAATCAGTCCAGCCAGACTCTGGAGTATTGCGCTGATCTTCTGGGTCTGGACCAGGACGACCTGCGGGTCAGCCTCACCACCAGAGTTATGCTCACCACAGCAGGGGGCGCCAAAGGAACAGTTATCAAGTAAGAAGCGCAGCATATCCTCATAGATTGGTCCTCGTTGTCAGGAACAATTATCCAGAACAGCAACATTCACAGATTGGTCAGTCAGATTGGTTCTCTTTCTCATAGGAACAGTCATTAAGTAGGAACCGCAGCACTCAGCCTCACAGGTTATCATCATTTACTCGCACTGACTGACTGACTTGAAAATTTGTTGGAGAGGGACTTATTCCTCAGAAACCTCTGTCATTGGACTTGTCAACCCAACCCTTAGGCTGGAAGCAGTGAGCTTATGATAGGTAATAATTGTTAGATGGAGATAGTGTTGAATCAGCACTAACACTGACTAGGCAGTTGGTGTTGTCCTTATCCAAGGCCACCCTGCACCATGCAAGACGTCCTAGTATAGATTGCACAAGACATTATGGACTTAGTATAAGGAGAGCAGAGATAAGATTATTTCACGTGTGATTCTGTGACTCTGACCCAGTAATATAAAAATAATTGAAGTATTTTTGATATTTGGGGGTATTTTAGGGATCTACGTAGCTAAACTACACTGTTACATTACTGGGTGGTGATTTCCTGCAGATCAGAAAACTTTATCAGCGTAGGATATGGTACAGTATCGATGCTGTTCCCATGTACTATGATGATGATGTGGTGTTTGAGTGATAGGGCCAGGTTTGGCAGATGAATATTTCAGAAGGGCCAGATGCCGGCCTGGCCTGGAAGTGTTTTCTCTGCATAAATAATGCAGACTGTATCTGAGGAGACTGACGAGCAGGGCTGCAGTACAGTATGGGTCCAATGCCTCGGGAGCAGGTGGAGTGAAGAGGGTCGAGGGGGCTGGCTATGTCATTAAGCCCCAGACAGATCCACCCGTCCCTGGGGAGAGAGAGTAAATGAGGGGGTGGTGGTCATGGTGGTGTAGGAGATGGCTGAGTCTCTGACTGGTGTGTATGTGAGACATTGCAATGGGTAAAAATGCCTCACAGTGAAATGAATGGTGAATGGCCCTTTGTGTTTTTTTAGACCTACTACATTTAATGTGTGACATTGACATGGTGAAAAGGCAGCCTATTCCCTTGAGATACAGTGACAATGGAACGGTCCTTTGTGTTATGGATGAGGGTTTTTTTCTATGACGAAGGAGAATGGGTGGATGAATATCAGAAGAAAAGAGTGAGTGAAGATCTGCCATGGCACAAAATGGACTTGAATTTTAAATTCACTGTCCTCACTGAACCAGCTGAGTTGAACTCTAGGGCCCTGTGGAACTGCACTTTGTCCGTACAGCCAACCCCTGTAAATAATTTAAAATAAATGGTGTTAAAATGTCATTAGAGAGCCAAGCAGGGTTCAGAGTTCAAATTTAGTTTTAATGCCTTATCTACCCTCATTTGAAAGTCTTCATCTAGCTTGAGTATCAGATCAGAAGGAGGACACGATTGGTGAATACTGTGCAGCAAAAACTGACCCATTAATACAGCAGAACTTTTGCTGCCATGTAAAAGTTTAGTTGATTAAAAAAAAAAAGAGGTTTAATAAGAGAGTTAGCGCGTCCCAGTTTCAGAGTGACTCTCTCTGCCCCACTTTGTGTGTCCTCCCAGGGTGCCTCTGAAGGTGGAACAAGCAAACAATGCCCGCGATGCCCTGGCCAAGGCAGTGTACAGCCGCCTCTTCGATCATGTGGTCAAAAGAGTAAACCAGTGCTTCCCCTTCAAGACTTCCTCCAACTTCATTGGGGTGCTGGATATCGCTGGGTTTGGTAATAAAATCCAATTTGTTTTTGATAGGGTTGTGTGTCGTGTTGTTCAGAGCTAGAGTGGCACTTGCAGGTCTCTTAGAACAAGTACCCTAAGTACATCTACACACTTCATTACAAGAGCCCTCGCTTGAGAAGTAATTTCCTTCGACTGCCTTAATTAACACAGGCTTTCATAATTTTTTATTTTGGAAATGAATTATAATTTATGTTTTTATCCCCTCTTGTGCTTTTTCCCTCCTCTCAGAGTACTTTGAACATAACAGCTTTGAGCAGTTCTGTATCAATTACTGTAATGAGAAACTGCAGCAGTTCTTCAACGAGCGTATTCTGAAAGAGGTGGGTGAGCAGCGCGTGGATTAAGGTGCTTTGGCATGCTAGATTTCTTTAGCCTTTTAAACACGCTCTGAGGATGTCACTCACGAGCCAAACTCACTGACTCTTTCACTAGCCAGGGGTGAGTGGCTGGGACTCGAAGCTTATCTCCCTCTTTTTCCTCTATCTTTCTTTCTCTCTCTTTTTTTCTCATTCGTTTTTTCACTCTCTCTCCTGCTCTCGAGTTTCTCGGGGGACACGACGAGGCTTGCTTCTCTCTCCCGTGATCTCCTGCTTTATTTGTTTCCGAAGTCTCCAATTAAACCACCACAATTCTAATTTCAGCCACTTTCTCAGTGTCTGAATCAAAGTGTGTGTTTTGAGGTAGATAAAATCCTGAAGCCACTCAGAGAAATCAAAACAGATTTTTTATACAGTCAAAGAGAATTTTCAAGATAGAAATAGGGAACATGCTGTTGATTGTTGAATTGTGGCTGTGTGTGTTCAGGAGCAAGAGCTGTATCACAAGGAGGGACTGGGAGTTAATGAAGTGCACTATGTTGACAACCAGGACTGCATAGGTAAGTGCCTCTGTGTCACTGTCTCTCTCTCATATATAGCATATAGTCGCCCTCGAAACTTGACCCCATAGGTGGAGACCCATGTTTTTAATTTTACTAGACATCAGGGTGCAAAGTCAAACTTCCCAAGAGTTTCACCGAACAATTTCACTGTTGAAAATGGGAGACACAACTCTGTGAAATCAAGTCTCTAGGCATTACATTGCGCATGCTAATACTATGGAGGACTTAGATTAGATCTGCCTCTGGAGCTGGCAAGATGGCTGACTCAAGTTGAGGGGACCAAAACAGAAAGGTATATGTGTGTAGGCGTACGTGCACGCCCATCTGCATGGTTGTCTATATCTAAACCATGTGTGGGATTCTGACATGAAAACAGGACCATCGAGTGACATTCAGGGACATCATTAGGCTGAAGTGTTGCCTTTGAGGACTCGTACTGTAGAACATGAGATACACTGACAGAGATGCGGTCGTCTCTAGTAGAGCATCAGCTCACCCCCCTGGCATTCATTTGGGCCATTCCTTCTGCTCAGGGCTATACGTCTTGGAGCAGTGAAAATACACCTGTCGGGGACAAAAATACCGGCTTCTCATTATCCAGGAAGCTGGCATATCAGTGTGTCTGAAGGGAGCAAGCGTAATGAGTATTTGTGGGTTTTATGGCCTCTTTTGTGCTGTGAGAAGAAGGAGAAATGATGCCTCCTTGTTTGTGTTGTCTCAGTCCTAGAATGAATCCTCAAATGAATTGGATGAAGTAGTCAGCGTTGCAAGGTGAAGCAGTTTGATTTGTATTTCAAAGGCCGTGATTATTCAGGTGCGGGGTTAACTGACACCCGTGAATAACATTTATGACTTGCAAATGACCGTTTGGGCTGGCCATTAATTCACTCATCAATCTTCAGGATTTATGCACAGGTGCTTGTTCATGCAAATGTTTTCGAAGGTCCTTGGCTATTAGATTATATTCCAAACGCTGTGTGCAGTATGAATAATTCAGAAATATGGCTAAATGAGCATCCTGATGAACATGTATTGTGCTTTGAATATTCACATCCAAACACAAACAGTGCGCAGTGGAAATTTCCAATAAATCCATAAATTGAATGTTTTAGTGATTTCCTAACCTCTGTAACATTATCGCCATTGTATTTCTCCTTTTCGAATCAATGTCAGTTTGGATGAATGTGTTTTGTCATTTTTTTCCTAGAAATTGAACAATTGAAGAAACTTATAGATAGGAAATATTGCCTGGTTTGACATAGTAGGAGTAATGCATTGTTTGGCTGAAGTTAAAAGCAAATTGTAATACTGTAGCTAAAACACAACCGCTTCATTTGACTCATGAAAATTATTGTTGTTTCCAGACTTAGTGGAAGCAAAGCTGGTGGGTATCCTGGACATTTTAGATGAAGAGAACCGTCTACCTCAGCCCAGCGACCAGCACTTTGCCCTGGCCGTTCACAACAAGCATAAGGACCACTTCAGACTGACGGTCAGAGTTCTTAGCTGCCCTCTCTCTGTTTTTCTCTCTCTCTCTCCACACTCTCTCTTGCTCTCTCTCGCTCTTACCCTTGCTCTTCCACTCTCTCTCTCTCTGTCTTTCTCGCTCTCTCTCTCTCCTTCAGGCACTCTCTTTATTCTTGTTTTACTCTCTTCCTTGGGTTGTTCTATTGTTGAGACCAGAGAGGTGTTATTGTGGATTGGCATTGTCATAGTGATCATTGTATTTGGCCTGCATGTAACAGCGGTTTTGTTGATGGCATGTGGCCCCAGACCCTCCCTCTATTTCTCCTTTTGTAGTTTTTGTTCATCTCTCTGAAAGTTTCTCTGCAAGCGTGAAATCCTTTTAGAAATGCAGCCTTGACATCAATTCAAGCTCGAGATTGGAGCTGGCTGGCTGCAACCACATTCTGTTGCAGGGAGATTGATCATTCAAATCAAGACAATTCTTTACATTTAATGCAGACAAAAATATTAATCATAATCTAAAACAGTTCTGGGAGCTGCTGCAATAAAGTTTCCACACTTAAAAATGTGCTATTGAAGGCTAATCTTTCATGGTGCTCCCCGCTGGTGAAGGTAATGGAGCTAAAATGTGCTGGGTGCTGCTTTTTTGTTCTTGAGGATAATGTTGGTAATGTCTTTTTCTTTGCGGTGCTTTGTACTACTTTGTCCACATGATTAAAGTGTCTCCTTTGTTTTGCTCTGCTGAATCGGCAGGATGAGTTAAATGTGGCACAAATGTATCCTATTGATGGCACGCAATCACTGTAATTTCCTTGTTGACAAATGCAATGTGTTAAATAACTGCAAATTAGACTTCATTGGTCTGAATATTGAATTCTCCAAAACAGCCCTCATTCCCTGGTCGTGTGGATAAATGAGATTCTTCTGTAGAGTTATTGATGGATAGGAATAAGAGTGAAAACAATATGTGTGTGTGTGTGTTTTAGCATCTTAATGAAATATTTGCCTTCCTTTCTTCTCTCTTCTCTCTTCTCTCTTCCTCTTCTGTCCTTCTTCAGGTTCCCAGGAAGTCCAAGTTGGCCATTCACAGGAATGTCCGGGAAGACGAAGGCTTTATAGTTAGGCACTTTGCAGGAGCAGTGTGCTATGAAACGGTAAATCTTATACACATCTTATTGGTGACTTGTTACAGTTGTTACAGTTACAGTTCTTTAAAGGACCATATCAGCATGATTACGTTTTTTTTTTTTCTTCATCTCCTCATTTTTGCTTATTAGTTTACATAACATCTGCTGTTCAACGTTTCAGCCAGTTTATCGGTCAGCATTTTAGAACTGGAATGTGCTTACCTTGCAGCCCCCACTGACTTCAATAAAGGTCCAAATGTGCATCTGAAATCCAACTAAAACGCCACCGAGTCTTTCATTTCTGAGTGCGTTGTAATTCCATCAGAGCAAACTGGACGTATTTTGCAACATGATGACATATGTTAACAACAGTGGCGTTTCCAGCGGTTAAAGCTTAGGATCAACTTCTAGTGTGGCAAATGTCATCGGCAAATCACGGCAAAATTCACCTCATCAGCATTTTTGGGGATTTTTACGGTTTCCTAAAACATATTGGTTGTCCTAGCACTAACAGTTTTCACAACGGTAGATAACATGCCTATGAAAAATTACTTTTCTTGTGTGTTTGAGATGCATTTTGGGCCACTGAGGGCTAAAAGTCTGTTTCTAGTCAAATAATGTGCTGTGACAGTGTCGGGGACAGAAATGACCTTGCTAGCGGCTGGTGGGGCCAAATACTCTGGGAAACACTCTTGCTTTCCTTTAATGAATGAGCAAAGACCCCAGTATTGGCTTATAATTACAATTTAAAAATTGTACTTGTTTGCAGTAGCACAGTAGTATGTGTATCTGCAAGAGTATGTGGATAACTATGAGGCATATCATGCAAATCGGGAGTATGTGTGTGAGTGCGTGTGTGTACAGGGATTGAGATATTCTGTATTCATTCTCTGCATTGTGTACATCTGTTTACATGTTTGCCAATATACCTGTGTGTGTGTGTGCACAGACACGGTTTGTGGAGAAGAATAATGATGCCCTCCACATGTCCTTGGAGAGCCTGGTGTGTGAGTCGAAAGACAAGTTTGTTCGAGAGCTGTTTGAGAACTCTAACAACACCAAGGATTCCAAACAGAAGGCCGGCAAACTCGGCTTCATCAGCGTTGGCAACAAGTTCAAGGTAAAAGTGAATGTGGGAGTTTGACTCTTTTTTGATTGTTAGAAGAGGTCCCCAAGAATAACAAACATTGAAATAAACCAACTTAATGCCCTACTTCTTCTGTTTCTCCAGAAATAAAAAAAATAAAAAAGAATTTGAAATTTCATGCTTTCATGCTTTTGATAAATCTGTTGAATGTTGATGAACACTTTGATGCTAATTTGTCCAATTTGGATGTGTTTTGATGTCAGAATAGTTTTATTTTATATTTAAAGAATTTGCCCTAGTGGATTGGTGCAAGGCACAATGAACCAGTGTGGTGCAAACAAACTATGCATATGAAACAAAAGAAAAAAAAATATAGAAATAAGTATAGAAGTTAAAGAGAGAAATTGTTCGGTTAAAAACTTACTCAGGTTGTACTGGAATGCAAAAATATAATTCTACTGTAAAATAGAAGGCGTACCATTTCAAATGTACAAAGTCAAAACACAGATTTGAAAGTGTATGATATTGTGAAATAGTTCACAATGCTCCATAATCTTTTTTCCCTTTTGTTCAGACTTTCCCAGCTTTAATCTCTAGACCCGTTCTGTAACTTTTCTCCTTTCCACTCTTCTTCTCATCTCTCTTTCTCCTCCTTATCCCTTGTTTCCCTCTTAGACTTCTGCCAGTCTCCCACCTCTTTTCCCTGAGAAAACCTTCCTTGGTGGATAAAGCTGGATAAAGTCAGCTTGAGGTATAATAGAGAGAAGATGAGAAAAGAGGGGGAGTGAAAAAGTAAGAGAAAGAAAGCGTGAGACACTTACTCAAAAAGAAGTGAGTTGAGTCAGCCAGAAATACTCAACTTGTCTCAACTTGTACTCAGCTTGTTATGCTCCAAGCAACAGAGACCAAGAAAACCAACCCGCCTGTCCTGTCACTTACCTTCATGTGTTTAGGCGCGGTGAAACTTACAGATTGTTGTACACTGGTTTGCAATTAGACGGCTCTGTAGATAGAACAAAAAAGCTGCCATGTTAACACACGGCAACCTTCCAAAAAGACTATTTTTCACGAGACAGAGAGTATCTGTGCAACATTTCAAAGTTCTGCTCTGTTCACCCTTTATCAGTAATGCAGAATGTGTGTACTGTGGGGAGGAAGAGTGGGACTGGATATATTGATGACACATGGAAGCGTGTCGGAGAAAAATATAATCTGACAAAATGACTAGACAAGCCATGAGAAGCGGTAACAGAGGATGTTCTTTTTTGTTTGTTTGTTCGTTCATTCATTTGTTCGTTTGTTCATTCATTCATTCATTCGTTCGTTCGTTCGTTCGTTCGTTCGTTCGTTCGTTCGTTCATTCATTCATTCATTCATTCATGTATGCATTGTTGCATTGTTTATAATGAGCATGTAGACTTGTCCCTGTGTGACTCTTAACTGTTTGATTGTTTCCACCCCTTACTTGTTGACAATAATATGTGGCTCTCCCTTTGTTTGATATATTAAATATATTAAATTTAAAAAAACTTGTCCCATCTAATGAGGAATATCTGTCTCACATTGTCATATTGAAATGAAGACATTTAAACAGATCCATGAAACAGTTTGTTTTCTCTGCTTGCCCACACAGACCCAGCTGAACCTGTTGCTGGAGAAGCTCCGCAGCACAGTGAGTAATGATTATATCTCAATTTTGTAGCATATTTTGTAGAAATTGAACTTGAATTTGCTTACTTACTCAGGATCAGAATAACTTAAATCATCATGTACTTTATATGTGCAGGACGTGTATGTGCACACGATGGAGGCAATGTAGAAAAAGTTCACGTGTTGTTATTCAGAAGATGTCAAAGGAAGATGACACCACAATACAGCATGTGGTGGCTAGAGTGATAGCTCAAGGTTCTATAAAGAAATTCAGGCACTTTTCCTCAGTGTTTCTCTGTGTATGAAGGGCTCAAGTTTCATCCGCTGTGTTAAACCCAACCTGAAGATGGTCAGCCACCAGTTTGAAGGAGCTCAGATCCTCTCTCAGCTGCAGTGCTCAGGTAGGAAAATGCATATGTGCAGTATGTAGAAAAAAACAACATGTCTTATTCATATGTAGCATCAGCAGGTTGTCTCCTTTGACAATTGAACTCATGCCTCTAATATTGTTAGGGAAAGGCTCTAGCTCATTGATACACTGGTCCCACTATCTATTATTATATAATAGAAGAAGAAGAAGAAGAAGAAGAAGAAGAAGAAGAAGAAGAAGAAGAAGAAGAAGAAGAAGAAGAAGAAGAAGAAGAAGAAGAAGAAGAAGAAGAAGAAGAAGAAGAAGAAGAAGACTATTTTTGTTATACAGGGTTGGACATAATTACAGAAACACTTTATAATATATGCATTTGAAGTACCTAATAGGAAGCACCACGGTTGCCTCCAGAACAGTTTCAGTCCTTGGAGTGCAGTCAACAACAGCTGAACAGTGTGTAGTTGGATACTGAGTCATTCTTAGAAATCCCCCAGTTATTTGAGGGATGAAGGAGGTGTAAATTTACTTCCGAACTTCATATAAAGGTCCAGCGATGTTTAGAAGTAGTGATTGGGGAGACTGTGGTGAGCATATTTGACATGGGAACATTATTGGGATGGGATATTACTTTGCCATTATGCAACCTTGCAGAGCAATCATGAGACCTAATGACTCCATGGGGATGGGTGCCCACACCATTACAGAGCCACCACAGACATTGAGGGTGTAATGCGTCCTTTGGCTTTCTCTAAGTGTAAATCCTTCTGGATGGAGGAAAAAGGGGTGAAAGGACAATATCTGACCATTTTTGTGGGGTTTTTTTAGTTATTATTATTTTTTATACAAGCGGTGTCGAAATGGCAGCCCTGCCATAAATACCAGCTTTGTGCAGATCAAAGCACATGTGCTCTTTGGACACGTATTGGTTTTCACATATGAATAAAATGTTTTCATGTGTTGTAATCCAAAGTCACATGTGACGGTTTATACTTCAGATGTGAAACTTTATGATTTAAACATGTGGAAAAAATATTGTTCACACATGAAAACCAATATGTGTCCTAAAAGCACATGTGCTTTGAATCCACATCTGTATTTTCACTTTTTTGTAAGGATGAGACGATTTCCCTTGCCATATGCTTAAAGATGATAAAGCTATTTTTACACACACACATACACACGCACACACATTTAATATTATCAATGCATATTCAATATTAACAATGAACAGCTGCTTGTCAGGGATAAAGCTGCTATGTATACTGTGTATACTGTATGTAAAATATACATACAACTTAATTGCAACTATTCCAACTCGTAATATTCCTTTGATAGAGTGACAATATTGCAAACTTTCTACCTCAGGTCAGTGTAATCCCTCAGATAGTCATGTTGCTGTTTATTATCCCTTTATATATCAAGATCTTTCTCAGTCCTTTTTGTGTGTCTTTAATAGGGATGGTGTCAGTGTTGGACCTGATGCAGGGCGGGTTCCCCTCCAGAGCCCCCTTCCATGAGCTCTACAACATGTATAAACAGTACATGCCTGACAAGCTTACACGACTGGATCCACGGCTCTTCTGCAAGGTGGGATTACTTTGTACATTACACAAATTGCATTAAATTGTGTAATTTATTGTCAGGGCTGATTTTGTGTTTCCCTCTGAATAATAATGAAGTATACTGCTGGCTTGAAGTAATAAGCGAGTCAGTTTAAAGAAAGGCCTGATTAGCTGTGTAATTTTTTCATGTGCAAAAATATATGATATGTTTAACTAACATAAACAGTAGTTCCCTCCACACTTACTTATACACTGTTGGTGTGACATTGAATGTGCTTGTGCTTGTTCCTCTGTAGGCTCTGTTCAAAGCCCTGGGGCTGAACCACAATGACTATAAGTTTGGATTGACCAGAGTGTTCTTCCGCCCTGGAAAGGTACAGAAGAATCAGCAGAATCACCATGTTTAAACGTTGCAGGTCATTCGGCATAAAGGATAAAGGATAAGGATAAAGACTAAATACCCTCAACTGTAAGGATCATAGCCGTGTGATTGTACACATATGCATGTGTTTATGTGTGTGTGTGTGTGTGTGCGTGTATATCAGTTTGCAGAGTTTGACCAGATCATGAAGTCTGATCCAGACCACCTCGCCATGCTGATGAAGAAGGTCAACCAATGGTTGATCTGCAGCCGCTGGAAGAAGGTCCAGTGGTGTTCCCTGTCTGTCATCAAACGTATGTTACCTCCACCAAAAGACAGAGATGTTATTGTCTTACTAGCTCAAGAAGTTAGCACACAACTTATTTTTGTAAGTTGTTATTTCAGTTTTCAGAGGACTGTAATTATATACATTTCCACCCAGTTTATTACAGAACCCTGATAACTGTATTAAATCATGTTTCACACTTTCCATTCATTCAGAATATTGAAGGCAGCCTCTAGCAATATAGAATAGTACTGTAAAAGCAGTTCCTTGAACCATTACACTCAGAGCCAAGTTATTGATTTCCACCATTTAACAAAGTGCAGCCCGGCATCCGCTTATTTGTGTAAAAGCATCAAATGATATTACAGTACAGTTCTAGCAGTAGACTGCCTCTGTCTGACCACACGCTTCCTGCATATTCCACCTCACCTTTCTTAGGGTCTTGTTTGTTTCTTTCAACACAAGAAACACCTTATTATTGCAAATTCAGTTGAGTGTGTGTGTGTGTGTGTGTGTGTGTGTTATGGCCTGACCAATAGAGTACACATATTAGCAGCTGGTATATACATTTGAGGAGGGTTTTTTTTATTTTCACAGTTTTTTCACTTTACCTCAGAAATTGTTATTAGTGGATTATCAGAGCAAAGCTTTTGCAGATATTTTGAATACTGTCTGGATCAAGATGGCTGAACCTTTTTCCAGGAATATCTACAGTATTTGTAGATGTGCATCGTCTTGCATTACATTATCATCACATATAATTGAAATACAAATTCGGTGTGTGTGTGTGTGTGTGTGTTTGTGAATTTGTATATACCTTTATTGGAATCCTGTTCTTCTCTCACCCCACCAACAGTGAGGAACAAGATGAGTTACAGAGCCTTGGCCTGTATTAAGATTCAGAAGACCGTCCGCATGTGGCTGTGTAAGAGGAAGCATAAGCCGCGGTCAGTCTCTTCCTAATTCCTGTACTCTCTCTCTCTTCCTCTCTTTATCTCTCTCTCTCTCTCTCTCTCTCTCTCTCTCTCTCTCTCTCTCTCTCTCTCTCTCTCTCTCTCTCTCTCTCTCTCTTGTCATTTTCTTGTCATCCTTCTGTTTGTCTGAACCCTTTGCTCTTTTCATCTTTCTTTCACCTTGTGTGCTTTTTATTTAAACTGAGATTCACGCTTGGTGGGTTTTGATGGCTTTTCCACGTTGCACATTTAGAAGTTCAAATCAATCTAGAAAGCTCATCTGTGGAGAAATGTCTCACTGTATTGCTTTGGAAAACACAGTATGTGTCTTGCTGTATTGGACTGCCTTTGGAAAAGAATGGATTTGGTAAATGCATAATGCATTCATCCAGATGATGGCTTTCAGATAGCTTTCACAATGCTCTGTGGATTGTGAGTGTGTATTGTATGTTTCTGTGGGCAATGTCAGCATGCACACATAGTCCAATTTATGGGGGCCTGTGATATATCCATTTTTTGGGGGGGTTGGTCACTACCTTAGGTTTTCATTCAATAGCTCAAGTTATTCTATCAACGAAGTTACCTAGTAATGTTTTTTTTAAAAATCATAATTTGCTCTGTTGTGGAAATTTGCCTGGAAGCACTCAGAACTCTTGAAATAACATACAAAACACTGATGGGTTGAAACACATAAATATATTGTATAGAGTATATTGGAGAGAGAGAAAGACCTTGTTACTGACCCTACAGAAAGTCAAAATCTCCCTGTGCTCTCTCTCTGAAAGTCAACTCTCTACAACCTTTATAGTTTAACAGAAACGAAAGTCCCCCATGATTGGTTCTCCATACCAAGACCATATGGGTCATTCTATAGATACCTTCACACAAAAGTAGACTGGTCAAGGCCACATTTCTAACTTCCTTAAAAGGCCTCACTAGCTGGTTCTACTATACTTAGGTAGATGTTTGCTGCACACGTTACATGTCTGTCACAGGTTACAACATAGTATCAATACAACAGTCACAAAATAATACTAATAAATGATAAATTCTAGCACTCTGCATGAATTTACTTTCACAGCTCTCCATCATTTTGCAAGAGTTTTTTCTTCATATGCTTCATATATATGATCTCATAGCATCAACGGTATGGTGAAGGTTCGGAACCTGAAGAAACGGATGGAGCGGTTCAACGCGGTGGTGAACGGGCTGGAAGAGGGCAAGCAGGAGATGGCCAAACAGGTCCAGGAGCTGGCTGCCTCCATAGACTCTCTCCTGGCCAAGATTAAGGTGAGCATTTTGGAGTCCAGGTTTTATGTTCACCTATTTCACAGCACTCAATGATTAAGGCCCAATTGTAGAGATTCTGTATTTCCTCTGTATCTCCTGTTTTGGTTTTTTGGGTTTATTGGATGCACATGAAACATAAGAAGACATCATTGGTGCTGTTGTCTTTTACCTTTATTTCTTCAGGGATGGGTTTCCACAGTAAATATTTTTTTTTTCAGCAATTGTCCGCTTCAGATTTATGCATTTGCATACCTTCATACCTGGGAGCTACCCGGTGCAACCACAGTCTTCTTCTGCTTTGCACTGTGCCCTTTTCTCACTCTTTTTCTCTTAATCCATTCAATCACCCCCGGATAAAAAGAATAGAGCTAGGTGGGGAAGACTTAATTTATCCTCTCCCCTCCAATTATTGAATTTAGTGAGGCTGTTTTGCTAAATGGTCAAACTTGGTTAGTGAAATCCCAGCTCTCCTTGGGCAATAAGCACTCGTCTTATTGAAATCTCTAGGTAGAGCAAGCCGACACAAGCAGATCCACATGCTTCTGGCATTTTCTGGCATTTTTTGTCTCTGTGGGTAACTGTATGCGCTATGGTTGGCGCCTTGAGATATTCTGATATTCTGATATTGAAGCACCATTGACTCCTTCCCATTTCTCTCTCCTCTACCCCACTCAGACTCCCCTCCTCTCCTATGTTCCTCTGTTAGCCTATTAGCAGCCCCATGGTAGTCACTAACGGTGTTCAGAGTCCTTAAAAATTGCTTCTGGCATGGCATCGCTGACTGAATAATACATGAGATGCCAATGGCTGTCATTCAGGCCTCTATGCATTGGGGACAAGACCTTGTCATCTTCCCTCCCTGTGTCTCTGTTAGAGACTCATCCTAATGAGTCTTCACAATAGGGTGACCTCTACTCACCCCCCCCCCCCCC
>CABFOQ010037176.1:13756-24177 GCA_900660455.1 Gephyroberyx darwinii | reverse complement strand
CACCACGCTGTGCTTGCCCTTTCTGTTCAGGTAGTCCTCGAATAACTCGGGGTGCATGTCCAGAAAACTTTCCACGTCGGAGAAGACCATGTTTGACACTGCCATGTCTCGTTCTTCAGACGGTCCTCGGTGAAGCGAATCCACGAAACCGCGCAGAGAAATGTCATCTATGATGTTTCACCGAGGGTCAAAGTAGAGAGAATCCTTTGAATGGCACAACTTCCAACATCCAACACCTCGCCCGAAACTCCCCCGGAGCTCTGGCCACGTTTCCAGCTTTCACTCAGCGGGGGGAAGGATGGAGACTCCCTTTGCGCACCTGCACACCCCCCAGCACCATTTCCACACTGGCGGCTTTGTTTTAATACGAAAGCATATCTAAGCGTGGCAACGTGGAGGCAAATGCACAGGCTCGCGTATCGCATACATTGGTCATTAAAGGTAGAGCCACTGACTGCCGAGCATCACCGTCGTGCGGGTCTTCTTGTGTGCGAATGACGCTTGGCTGTGGTTGGCTCGGTCCCGTTGACGCTCGTGTCGTCACACAGGAGTCAGCCCTCTGGCCGCTTGAAACACTTGCAATGTAATAATCATGATCATAATCATCATCATCATCATCAAGTAATATTGCTTATTGAGAGCAGGGGTGCAGTGTAGGGTAAACCCACCTGTACTCAGTATACCCACTTTTTAATTTTCACCATTATAAATTGATAGTAGACATATGCACCGTACAGCAGTATAAAGCACATCTGAATTATATAATTATCTAGAAATATAATTGTTTGTTGCTTATCATGGTGGATGGTTGCCCTATGATGACCACCGACTGGTGGTCATAGTTTACCCAACTTTTTATTTAGCCCTACCACTACATCACTGATTGAGAGGCATCAGATGTGAGACTCTTATTTGACATCTTTGCTGCTCTAGATGTATAATGGCCAGCTATGCATAAAATCTCTCATTTGAATTCACTGACAACGCATTGTTTATAGCACTGTTGGTGCCCTTGTGATAGCTCAGGCTGACAAGTGAAATCAAAGTGAAAGAGTGCCGTTGTAGGAAAATATATTTCCCAGTAATATTGCAACTCAACAATGTCCCACGCTTATTTTATAACCTCAAAACTTTGGCAAATTGAGAAACTGCAGTGGTCGGCATATACGATTTATTCATTTAACATCGACAATTATTGGCAAAAGGAAGATGTCAGAAAATCTAATTCCTTGATACAGCAGTAGGCAGCACCATGGTGCTTCGAAAATGTGTGCAATTGTCCCCTTTGAACGCTAGAGGGAGGTACACTCCACAACACAACCACTGAATTCAAGTAGTCATCTGGTACCTCACAACAAAAGCCTGTAGGACTACCTGATAGAGTCAAAACTATGGTGGTTTAAATTCTCATATTTTCTTGCAATGAACCACCAAAACACTCAACAGTTTGATTATAGACCAATTAATGCTATCAGTTAAGATGCATAAGTGTTTGTCATTAATTCTCTCGGGTCACATGATTTTGAGTATCACCTACATCCTCTTAAGATATGCAACGTATGGCCTATCCAAGCACACATCCAACTTGACCCCCAGAGACTATGTGCAAAACGCTAGTAACTTGATTCAAAAAGGGAAAAGTTACTCTTTACTTCAACCCAGAAATAATTCAGTACCTCATGCACACTTCAGGCTGAGCACACATTAAAGCAACACAAGGTGTCGAGAGACGAAGCATTAATTGACATTGATTTAATGTCACCTTGAACTACATGATTTCACATTTCCTTGCAGATATCCAGTTTGTACAGTATATCACTAGGATATAAATATAGCAGACTCAATTGTAGGCGCCCTGGATTAAGTCACTTTTCTACAGAGAACCCAAAACTGACCGCATATGCGCCTCCGGGTAAGCATACAATCAAACCAACACAAGATGACATGAGTATACATTTTTTTATTCAACAAAGATATAATTAAAGAAAAGAAACTCTGGAGCAGAGACAGAACCTCCTAGGCATATCCTTGAAACATTGACTGATTTATTAAGACATGACGATTTTGAACTCAGTAACCGTTGAGAAAAAAAAACCTCAGATGACATTTCATTAGCACATATTCTACACAGCTTTCACTCTCTACATTATGAATACACAGTGTATGGTTCAATAACTTATTATATTAAAAAAGGTACCTGTTAAAACCAGGGGACAGATTTTTACTCCACCAAAATGGAACATTTTATTTATTTTTAAAAAGAGAGACAGCTGTGACAAATTCAGCAACTTCATATCATCCTAACACCACTCAGAGGGCCTGCAATTCTGCCTAGTATGAGATAGTGCAGCTACCTCTGTCTTGCACCAGATGTAAGGCATTAGAATTAAGATGAACAGTCCTAGCTTCTTGAAAGACCATTGTCCTCCAGTGAACAGTTTATAGAGTTCTTTATGAAGTTACAGACTTCAGATATGCTATAAGATCAGCTCGTTCGTTCTTCTTTTTGATGCCAGCAAAGATCATCTTTGTTCCTGGAATGTATTTCTTGGGATTCTCCAAGTAAACCATGAGGGTGTCCTCTTGCCAGATAATGCCTAGAATTAAAGTGAGGACAGTTGAGGATAATGATGCAATGCAAACAGTGTGCTTCAGAGCTGTTAATACATATGTGTTTACCTTTGCTTTTGTTGGCGTCGGTGTAGGAAAAGCCCTCTGCCTGGCCGGTCTTGCGTCCGAACAGCCCCCAGAGGTTTGGCCCGACCTTATGCTTTCCATTCTTCTCCACAGTATGGCACTGGGCACATTTCTGGACAAATGCTTTCCTTCCTTTTTCAAGATCTACAGGCATAGTTTCTTCTCTAGGAAAAAAAAGCAAATGCCAATTAGAGTTAAATTATGGATAGTTAACATTATTTTTCATGACTAGGCTACTAACTTGCATTGTGTCACCTCCATACCATGAAACAGTGGTATAACGGTATATGGGAAGACAATAGTTGTGCAGGAATGAGTCCTAAAACCCGGAAGAGTTAGCATTTTTTCACCACGGGTTCCCTCGACAAATCGCCTATGGGATTTTTGCATTGGATTTTGGATTATTGCAGAAAATAAGGTCTGTGGTTAACACAAGCTTAAGACGTTTTGACGTTTTGTTCTACGAGATAAAATACGTCAGTAAATACTCCACTCGTGAATTTTGAAGCTTTTACGTGTCTTAAAAAGGCGGTTGCTTACAAGTGGTTAAATGAGACTAGAGGTTGTCGGGGACATTGAACACATCACGCCGAAAACGGTAACTCATCTACTCACTAGTCCGCCTTCACAGCCTCTAGTTGTGTTTATACTCGCGCTCTTCCAAACTATTCTAACTCAAACTTTCCAACTTGTAGATTCAATCAATCAATTTATCATCAATTTAATTTATAGTATTTTTAGTGGTGGTGACGCTCAAGTCATGCGACCGTGGTGTAGTTTGTTTATAGCCTAACGTTAGCTTTTTACTTCTGGCGATTGCATTTACGCTTCAAAAATCATAAAAGTGGTGTTCATTTGTGAAGATTATCTTGCTGAACAAAATGTGCAAGTATCATGAACTTTTGTTTACCACAGATCTTATTTTCTGCAATAATCCAAAACCCACTGCAAAAATCCCATTGGCTTTTTGTCGAGGGAACCAGGGCGATGCTAACTTCCGGGTTGGCCTACAAAAAAACGTCATCCCTGCACCACTCTATATGCTCATCTTTGAAAACGCTTGACAATGGCGTAAACCAACCGGTTATTCCCTCATTCGGCCACAAGGGGGAGTTTCTTCGCGATTGCACTGCTAAAGTGGCCTGGCTCTCTCAAGGCGCGGTTACAATAGATTTTAAATTCCCCTGAACACTTAAGTTTGTACGATAGAATTGACAAATGTCTTCCAATACACTGCCCTGGTGTTATGGACAATTCCAGCAAAAAGGGCAGCAATAGTTTAGATAACGTCAACTACACTAGATTTAAAAGTAATCTAAAGAATGTTTCATCAAGTATACGTTAGTCGAATAATAGTGATACGTATTAGAAACGTGACTGACAAAAAAAACCCTATTTCATTGGGCATTCCCTTACTGATCTGGAACCACTGACTTGAGAACACGTTGCTTGGGGGAAACTTAACTAAGTTAAAGTTATTGTAACCGACAAAGCTAAACTGTACTCGCAGCGGCGGTTACTACAATTAGAACAGCATAACAGAAAGCTTTGAATTTAGTTTTTACACTTTCAGGAACACATCCTTACCTTTTTAAGTGTGTATGCCACTAATTTAATAACGACTAATTCCTCGGTTTCGACGTCTTCCTGCCGGCACAGTCCACCAGTAGTTCACCACGCACACTTCCTTGCAACGTTACTCCAGTTAAAACGTCATCCCTAGAGCTCCCCGCCCAGCCACAGATCTGTTTCGTCATACACATTATGAAAGATCGTTGTGTAAGGCAAAAATATCTCTACACAGACGGCTTGTGAAACATCTCGATTTGGACTGTGTGACTGCTTCATATGGGTGTCATGATAATAACAAAAAATAGAAGAAAAAAACAATAACACTGTTACAATGTCCCCCTCCCATAAATTGAAGCGGAGTGGAGTTTCAACCCGGAAGTGAGTGGACAGGAAGGGGATCTCGCCAGTAATGTTACAGAAGTCCAGTTTCTGCCCCCTGGACTCAGGCTGTGACCACTTACTTACTTACTTACTTAGAGTTTCAGAGAAACATATAGCATACTCCACTGATGGAGGAAGACATGGCACTAGTGTTTATAATTTAAGCATAGGTTAGCTGAGAACCTACAGTTTTACATAATATCATCTACTTCCAGGCCAACATTATTTTTTAAGCAAAATGGCGCCATTTTTAAAAGGATAAATATCTGGCTTTTGAATGAAATTCTTCAGTCATGACAAAGAATTATTAGGGCAGCGACCAAGACCAGACCAGACCAGATCAGACCAGATCAGACCAGACAAGACCAGACAAGACCAGTCAGACCAGTCTTGAAATCTGATATCTAGCAGTCTTCTCAGATGGAGACAAACAGATGAGAAGAGCATACCCATTAGGTACACCCTAATGCTTGAGAAATCTTGAGACCGTTAATTCAGAGCTTTTCCAAGGGGATGTTAGTCCACACCGAGGCCTGTTATTTGTTTGTGGCTTGTCTTCTAGCTTGCATATTTTTAATATTCCTCTATTATCAACAAACAGCTTTTGCCCTTGGGCTGCCCCTAAGCTGTTTTTGCCCATAGACCATTCTCTGTCATCCCTAGTGTGTGTGTGAAAAGAGCAGGAGAACATCTGTTGCTGAGATACTGGACCTGGTGCACCAATGAACACACCACACCCCTACGCTCAAAGTCACTTAGGTCACTCTTTTTTGCCCATTCTAACATTCAATGAAACAGTAATTGAATCCCTCAATGGCTGCTCACCTGCTTTATATAGCAAACAGCAGTCACATGACCTATTGTCTGGAGTAGTGATCCAATTTTGTGTGTAACTGTGTGTATACAGTAAATGCCAGTGTGAAGGCTCCTACAGTACAGGGATCTGGGTGCATCTCTTATCATAGAATGATTCACTATAAGGGCTATACAAATTCCAGTCACTACTAACATCAGTTCTGTGTGGCTACATTAATTCCTAATGCATTCTTGTGCTTTAGTATCACAGCGCCTTGGGTGTCAAGACAACAGGTTTAGCCATAGACCTATGCCAAAGCTTTCTTGATAACCTCATATGGTCCCAATTTAACTTTTATGGGAGATTCTTGAGCATTGTCTGAGATGGCGTTTTCCACTGCGATCATACAAGCTACCCCAGCTATTTACTTGAATCACAATGTTTGAATCAACTGGCATTGATCTTACCTTGAGACGACAGGACCAAAAACCACGCCAGAAACAAGCACCGCTCACACACACTATCATTGAGGGGATTCTGGCGTTTCATGCATATTGACTTTACCCTGATATGGCAAGAATTTCAGTCTATTTGATAACTGAAAAATAGCCACAATAGTGTTATTTTAAAACAGAATTATCTGCAAATGTTGTCTTGTGCTGATATATTACCTTACAAACGGAGTCTTTACAGCTGATAGTGGTACGCTTCACCTATGTGTCTAAAATAACGATGACAGTTCTGCTTTTTTCTGCAGACTCCACTGATCTATGAGCCTACTGTAGGTTTGGATTACAGCTGGGCACTCATTCAGGTCCAATTTATTTTTCTCTGGGCGATTCTCTCCTAATGCTCTCTTTTGTAGCCTCAGTACAACCAGCCACTAGATGGCAGCATACTGTTTTGATAATGCAGTAAGAGGCAAGCAAGACATAGAATGAAGGCTTTTTCTAACACCTCCAACCTTGTTGCAGGAATTCTGACAAAGCAATCACTCAAAGAAGATCTTACTATTAATGGATATTTTCTATCTGACAGAGAAATCTATATCCCTTAATTTCTTTACTTTTAAACTGTGCATACTCATACCTACATTTCTAATGCATGTGTAAAATAAATGCAAGGGTGGTGTTTTTTGGTTTCTTGGGAGGCCTGTGGTTCCCAAAGTGGGCTCCATGGACCTCTAGGGTCCCCAGCAAATTAATGGTACTATCACCTCACTCCCTAGAAGTTAGCACAACAAAAGGGTGTATAAGGATGGATGTTTCCATCATAGGTTTCACTCTCCCCATTATACTACATAGACAGTTGTATAATTGCATACCAAGTCCAATCTAACAATTCAAATCTCAGACGAGGCTCAGGATAAATTCTTATCAAGGGGGTATCTGTGCTCTAATGCGCATCTCCTTGGGACTCCCCAGGCCGGGCTGGGCTGCTCCTGGTCGGCTACTCCGAGTCCGAGGTTTTTTGAAAATCCGCTGCCATGTTTTGTGATCAACCAGTGTCCGCTGTGAGGGATCCAGTCCGGTGATTTGTTCCCGCTCAAAGCCAGTCTTGCTGCAGGGAGGAGCGACCTGAGTGCAGCTGAGCTGAGCATCACAGCCCGCATTCAAGGAAACGGGCAAACACAGCACTTTTTACACTTTCCATAATGTTCTAGTCTTCGTACTATACCTATCTTAAAAATGCCATTCGATGTGGACTTTCTGAAAGCCGTCTGTGTGTCTGTTTGAATAGCCGTGGACCCGGGAATCTCTGCCCGGTCAAGGGAGACCCCTCAATTCTTTCCTGCGCCAAGAATTGTAAAGACATGGTCATTACACCGCATCTGTGGTAAGAACACAAGCTTTTCTAACGGCAACCTCAACCGGCGGTCTCAGTGATATAGGACAACAAACGTACCACAACGACGGTACATTGAATTGATAAGCACAACTAGTGACGCTTCTTCCCGCTAACCCGAGCAGGGAGCCCAGCGTCTCATCCTTTTGTATTAGCATCCTCACTGAATCACGGAGGACCAGTCAGACATGACCACATAGCTAGCGCTAACTAGCTAGCTAGCTGCTAGTCCGGGATGAAACCAGGTAGCCCGACAGGAGTACCGTTAGTGATAAGTAACCCAGTCGGCTGAAACATGGTTGCAGTAGTGGAAGCTAAAACAAGTCAGCCGCTCAGCTCTGTGATTGACTTTGGTGACAGACGTGTAATGCGTCACTGACATTTTCACCTTTTAAATTGACAGGCTTCATCCATTACTCTCACGATTCATGGACGCCTTGACGTTATCTGAGTAATATATGAGCGTGTTTGCTCCTCGTAATCCTCCATATTCCGCTCATCATGCTGTCAGTGACGCGACCCTAACTAATTGAAAGTTAGCCAACTACCCGTTTAAAGGAATGCTCCACAGAAACGACCCTGCTCCTGCCTCTTTCTCAGCTGAAGGTCAGTCAGTGACTTTGCAGTCGTTTAAAACAGACTAGCATCACATGAATTAAAGAGCAGAAGAGGGGACTGGAAAGATGAATTCACCAACAGTGTGACATTGGTACGCTTTCATGCATGGATGTAGCTTTGAAGAACAGTCGTAACTGATTTTCTGACCCAGGCCCGAAGAGCCCTCCTGCTGAAGATGACCCCCTTTCATTCAGATGAAGTCTTCGCAGAGTTTGTGTACCTCATCCCTTAGTGGAGACAGAGGAGATACGCAGAGGCCAGCCTTCTCCTTAATGCCCAACATATTGAATTCGGGTTGTCTTTTCTTTCACCAGATGAGATTAATCTACAGTAAGTAATAGAACCGGATGATGTGATTACTCATACTTGGTTAATTGGCTGAAACATCCAAGCCCAAAGTAGAAAGGTACAAAATTCAGGCAGCAGCTGGACAAATATACGGTATGACTCATCTTTAGCTGTCCCTCTCCCTACGCTTTATTAATGATTTGCTCTCATCAGGACCAGAATGTCACTTAATCATGTTCTCTTGTTATTGCAATTATTACACTCTATTTATAAACACTTTTCTCTACAGCCTAAGTTCTTGTCTTGGAAGATGTAATGCATGCAGTGCTGATACAGATCGCCTAATTCCTTTCAAATAGGCCTTGCCTTTTCAGTTTTTCAGCAAAACGGCGGAGAGTCTGGCTCTTTCCAGTTAGTTTGGTAAAGATCTGCCTAATTTGAAAAGATTTGCTGCTTAGTGCTTCTAGATGTCACACACACAACACAGGATCTACGTCCCGTTAAGCTGCCATGGCACTCCTAGTTTAGATGGCTGAAACACTGCTCTGTTAATCAATATGCATTATTACCCCGTTGTAAATTCAGACAATAGTTGTCCTCAAACAGAGACAGAGACCCTGTAATGTGATCTTGGGACATGAAGCTGCTTTTGTTGGCCCACTTGAATTATGCAACAGAAAGGGGTGATCAGCAAACTTGCTGTAAAACGCCGGTCGATAATGTGATGTTGTGGGCGGCTTGCACCTGGCAGGTGTCTGTGGTAACAATGCCGACATCAACATCTTTCCTCCCCTGCTGAGGTAAAATAACAGTCATGCCTAAATGTATTACACGTTTGCGACAAGTGATGTGATTATTATTGTGTGAAACATCTGATCTGCATCTGCTGCGAGTACGGTTTAGCCTAGCTGTGAAACGAGCAGGCTGATTAGAGGTGTGCTGAGCCATGAACTTTGCATGAACGTTAAGTTCAGCGTACTCAATAACAATAATCTGCTAAAAGAGAAACTGACTTCTTGTTCTTGTCGTATTGACATTGAAGCTCTGGTTTGTTTGGCTGTCAGTCTCGCCAAGCTGCTTGTCATGCTGGGTGCAGAGGGTGCTTAAATCTCCAGTTTATTTTTCTTCATCCCTTCTCAGATCTCATACAGCAGGAAATGCAGAGGCTTCTGAACTCACTAGACAACTCTGCCTGTCTTCTTGGCTTCATCCGAGTCAGGACAGCTGATAGCTACTGCTTTTTTTTGGTGATACTCTATTGATCCCTGAAGGAGAAATTTGTGTTTTGAATCGGCCCCTTTACATATGCAGGTCAGAGCACAAGGTCAGCTATAAAAAAGGGCCCCTGGAGCTTCTTGCTCAAGGACACTTCAGCAGGGCAGATGTTTGCTATTGCAGGTGATTGAACCCAAACCTTCTGGTTACCGCTATGCCTGCTCAAACCTGTTTATTTCAAGACCTTTGCACTTGCATTATTTTAAAGCACAAGGTCATCCTAAAAAAGGAATTCACAAATGTTATGATCTTAGACTATTGGAGGCACTGTTGTGTCAACCAAGACTTTTTCCCATTTCGCTGTCAGCAGACAGCTACAGGGTTTGTATCTTGATGACAGAAAGAGAGTTTTTTTACACAACCTCAGCATATTTGCTGAGGGTTTTGTCAGGACTACTATAAAATTCCCTCCCAACCCAACCCAACAGAACCAAATGTCTCAAACATTGACTGTAACATCCTGCGGGACCTGTGGGTTTCATGTTAAGCTGCACAGCTAATGAGCACATGGGCCTGTACGCTTAATTTAGTAAGCTATAACCTTTCCGGCATCGGCAAACCGTCTTTGCCCACTCTTTATTGCATTGTGACATGTGACAAACGTCCCAGGCCAGACTTGAACCCAGGACACCCCACATTTCTGTCCTTCAGTTTCTGTAAAATAGCTTGTTAGGATTGTTAGCATTCCTCATAAGAGCCACAGGTCACAGTTAGCAGTAGCATGCGAAAAGAAAAATAACCAAATTCAAAATATGAAAGTTTCCCTTTAAGGATGCAGGCATTTGTTCAGCTTGGCTTTTTGGTATGGTGCTAGTCTTGTTTTAAAAGTACTAGCCATGGGCTAGCAGGCAAAGACATTTTTCATCCCTGTTCCCATTAATGTAGCATTAGTAGTGGCTAAAATGTGCTGATGCCGATTACTAGACAGTAGATAATAGACTAGACAGAT
>CABFOQ010037176.1:0-13736 GCA_900660455.1 Gephyroberyx darwinii | reverse complement strand
TTATAGATTATTATTTATATATTATTATTATTATAATAATAATAATAATAATAATAATTACTATTATTATTATTATTATTATGACAGCTAATCTCCTATATGCAGAACAAGGATCTGCAAATGTCCTGCTAATGTCGACAAAAAGAATAGTCACAGATAAAGTCTTCATCTCCTGCTTGTGCCAGATCATTAGCGTTGTTTACTCAGCTCTTGTGAATGGCGAGTGTCTCCAGAGTTCAATTTAATGAACCTCGTAACTCGGCACATATGGTATAATCCTTTACCTTGTTTAAGGAACAGTTCTGAATCCCAGTACTGTATTCATGTTTTTTATTCTACAGCTAATGGCACCGGTCATTTTTTAAAATTTCTTTCTCTCTGATGCTTCTCTATGATCACATAGTCTGTACCATTAGTTCTGACTTCAGGAAAACCCTTTGACTCAAATTCTGCTGCTTTTCTGGAGCATGTAATGATGAAATGATATTGAGATGAGACTGAGTTTGTTTTGTGTGCGTGATTGGGCTGAGAGGGCATTTTGGGGGAGAAAAACATGGGGAAGGGAAGTGAAGGCTTGCTTGTTTAGAGGTCATTTCATAAAGGATAGGCTACTTTCCTCAGAGAGTGCTCTATAGTAAACCAATATGTCAGCTGAAAGGAAGGGGCTACTGATGTTGTTACTGAAATACAGTTTTGTTGTTACTATGGTATCGACTAAACTATGGTATCGACTGAAGCAGAAATGCCATTAAAATAATCTTTAAAGGGCATTTCCCCAGAAGTGCTTGTGGGGTTTGGAGGCATGATGCTCCCTGGGAAGAAATCTGCTTTTAAAAACTCATTTCTGGTGAGTTTTGTCCAGTGGCATGTACATCCCCTTTTTAGGGGATAATTTTCATTCATGTTTCTACACAAGATAAGCAAGCTTTCAATCAGTATTAGCCTAACATTTCTAGATTATGTCACTTGGTTTATACCAAATGTCTATCATTGTTATTCAGTAACTGAAATTTCCGCACTGTTGCACTGTTCTATCAATAAGTGATCAACTCTTTTGCCCTTAAATCCTTAAGGGCAAAAGAGTGAAACTGTGCCAGGCTGCTGAAAGAGAAGAGGCATTTAGAGAATCACTTTATTGACAGTTTGGCATGCTATTTAAAAAATATGGCCAATATTCAAAACAAAAGTAATTACACCATCACAAACTCTAACAGTGTGAAAATTGGACAAGTGAAATAGATGTAGGCTTAGCTTTTAAATTGTGTTCATAGACCAGCCAATAGTTTCTTCTCAACACAATTTGGCATGTCTTTTTTGGCATTTTTTCATCTGAAGGAGCTCGATATTCCTTTTATCTGCATCCATTGGATAACAGGGATGAAAATGTCTTGATTTTATGGAGAGGATGAAAACATTAATGTGGCCTTAAATGCTCACCGCCGATCAATGTAAGATCTCAAAGAGAGGTAAGGCATATGTTCCAGCTGTAAATAGCCTACATAGAGTGGAGATACTGCAGTATAAATACCCTTCAGACTGGCTATATGCTCCTTTAGCTCCTCAGATGATCAGTTATGCCTTGCTCTCAATCTGAAAATAGCACATAGGAAAAAAAAGGCACATCATGTCATATATCATATATATATATATATATATACATATATAAAATCCTATAATGTCATGCTAGAATTTTTGACACATCCTCCTTTCTTCTGTCACACCACATACCATATACTGTACATGTCATGCTACGTCACATCACATATAAGTCATATTGCTTATAAATCACAATAAAGTGGATATGCCGTAAATATAGTTAGTATTTGATGGCTTGTTATCTTTATTTTTACATAGCAGAATACCCCCCTTGCAGGTTTAAGTGAATAGATTTGGCTTTTAGGTGTGATGAACAATATTACCTGTTGAGGGACACAGGAGAAAAAGGCTCTGAGTGGAACGCCTTTCAGGTTTTAAAAGGAATGCTTTCACCGTGATTTCTTGACTTGACAAGATCATGAGTAAAAAATGAGGCCTCTAAGTCCAAGTTTGGCCAGTGTCATGTCTTACCCCAAAACATGACAATCTTAAGCCCTTGAAATTCACCAAACTAGACCTTGAAAGTCATTGAAAAGTTCTTTAATTTGATGTCCAAGTGAGTGTGCGAACCCTGTTTCATGCTTTGTGTTTCTTTTGACCTTGGGTATCTGCTTTGGATTATTCAGCCTGTCAATCCATTAGGTGGATTTAATGATCATGTTTTCATTATGGACCAGTTGGATGTGACAGTGCTCAGAGTAACCAGAGCAAACAGTCTACATCTTCCTGCAGGCTGGGTAAAGGACTGTCCTCACATTGAGTCCAGCATGTAGACAGGATGAGATGATCTGAGACCAATAAGTTAATATCATGTCAAAAGTCTAAATTATTATGTATATATATATATATATAGAAACCAACAGCCAGCCTATTTCTAGACCCAGTGCTTTTGTGTCTCACCAGCAGTCTGCTGCTCCGATGAATTGCCTAGACTTGAAGGCGATGGCATAGCAAGGCAAGGCAACTGCGCCTCATTTGAGCAGTGAGTTTTGTCAGTTCCTTTTTGTCTGGTGACATTTTCCTCCAAGCCCAGGCATTACATGAATGTGAAGAGAAGGGTCTTCTCCCCCTACTGCGAGATACTAGTGTCATTGTTGCTTCAAGTAACTGAAGGCTCCTCTTTGACCTGTAATGGTATTTGGCATTTTTTGCAAGCCACTAGCCAATTAGCCATATGCTATAGCAACTTGAAACACAATCACAGTTATACCTTGGTTATCTGAACCTCAGACTTTTGAACCAATCAAATGTTTTGACTGAGCGGAAAGTGCATCAATAGGAAAATATTATAGTAACTGTGCTTAATGTTAGTAATTTCTGTATGACTCATACAGCTAAATGCATTTAAATGGAAAATTACACATTACTGTTTTAGTAACAGTATGTATGTGATGGAATTTCAGTGTTCTGAATTTTTCCAGGATGACATCCATTCCTGAGGGGTTTGACTAAACAATCTTTTATAGAGGAGTAAGCTGAAACTTCAAATCTTCGTCTGTGGTAAAATTTGCACTAAAAACACTAAGTTAACGACAAGCCTAAGTTAAGCCACAAACGGCTAAGTTAAGCCACAAACGGCTAAGTTAAGCCACAAACTGTAAGAGCAACTTCCCCTCTCCAGTTAGACCAGCCCCTACATAGCCAAGAAAGTGTCAACTAGACTTCTGCATTCCTCCTAATAAGTTCCTGTCTGGGAAACCTTTAACTTTCTACATGTGATCTTCAGAGTGTGTGACCCTGAAATTAGTCCACTGGACCATTCTCCCATTGTACCGTTCTCTCATGGCAGCCCTGGTGTTGTCCTTCTGCTTAGAGGACTATAATCACAGTGACTGGATTTAGAAGATTAAGCTCATGACTAATCAAATCCTGAGCGGAGAGTCTCCAACCTGCTAACTGGCATGGGGCTGTCACTTCTGTCCACCTAACCAGGGCTCATGTAGACAGCTCCTCATGTGTCTAGTACTCCTCAAATTTAAGGATGTTCTCAGTGGCACTATTATTTTGTGGACTGAAAGTCTAATACGGAGTTATGTTATCTGTATGGCTGTTATGGCGTAGGCATAGAGTAGTACTGCTTTACATTGCAAAACCTATGTGTTCACACTAAGCAATGATGAGCATTTAGCCTACATGAACATTGGGAATTGGGAAACGTCTCCGTCTCTTTTACCTTTATATAAGTGCATTTTTAAAATATTTTTTTGTTTTGATTCTGTTATAATCCATAGTAAAATAATATATTGTGCCATCAGTGAAATTCAAACATTACAAGAATGAGAACAGAAAGTTGTGTAATTCTGTGCAAAGTTTCATGTCCTTTGTTCAAATATCACTGAAACTACTTGGGGTTTCCATCTCTAGTTCACAAACACCAGCCTGTATTATTGGCAGCACCATAGTAAAAGACACAGTAAAGTTTCTACTTTAGGTTACTCCTCACGCCTGCTTCCTTATTAGGTCAAGGAGAGTGGCTCTATTAAATAGGCTAAGTGGAAGACACTGAAGACACTGCACGGACTTAGCGTCTTGTCTTAGCATAGATCCTAGTTGGCTTAAGGCAGGGATGATGACGTGAATTATAGATTACTGTGCGTGAGTCTACGGTGAAGTTGCATGTGAGAGTGCGTATGACATATTGGGCAGTGGACTCAAGGGTGTGTTCGCTAACATGTGAAAGCTTAACAGATGTATCCTGTTGTTAAAACAGGAGGGTACCGCTGAATCAGCTGTCTCTATGAACACACACTAAGCACACTGCAGAGAAGTCCAGTGAGGCCAAACATGTAGATCGGTGACCCTGTAGGCAACACGTCACCCTTGTGGTGGTCTCATTAACTTGAAAAGGTTCTGTTTGTCTGCCTGCTCCCTTACAATCTGCAGGGGGTCAACACTGAGGCCTAGTGACAGCTCACATAATGACACCACACTCAATATGGTGGTGGTCAGTCGGGTGCTACAAACTGCTCTATGAGTGATGATAACAAGCCTTCACTAATGCCTTGTTTACAGAAGGGTAACCATTTTAAATCTAATATCCTCATTCTAAAAATATTAACTGAGATTTCATAGGCTAAACCAGGGGGTGTTCTTATCCGGTAGCTAGCAGCTAGCAGCTAGCAGGTATAAGCTAGTCTCCAAGTATAGGCCTGGATGCTGCTTGTATTGATTTGGTGTCCTTACCCAGTTGCCGTCATCATTATAATGGTAATTAGATGTTCAAGGATTTATGTTGCAAGTGCAGTCCTGTGGGATGACCTCAATCTTCTGCAGTGGTATACACACCGTGAGTACAGTCATAAATTAACATAGCGATCTGCCACACAACAGGGCCAGATTGTAAACAAGGTTGAATGGGCGTGAGATGTTAATTAGCCGTCCTGTGTGTTGTCCCCTTACCTCTGTTTGTCACAGCAGGCCCCAACGAGTCAATATAGGTTCAGTTTGGGTTGGAGATGTGGAGACAACAGGCATTCTGTAAAGTGCAGACCTCTGCTGAATGGAGTGTGTTGGTTAATCCCTAGTGTCAACGATCTCATAGCAAACATAATGAAAGGCTTATTCAGTAATGCACACTGTAATGAGAAGAGCGTTATAAACCGATGCTTCCAAAAATAGCTCACTGCCTCTTGATTGAGCTTCTGCGGGATGGAGTGACATATTCTGATTGGAGAGGATTGTTTTGAAAGGCTTCGGGAGGGCCAAACACTCATCTCTCCAAGGGATGAACCTGACCGAGCACTGTTTGATCACTGATAGTGCGGCTTAATGTCTGGTATTGATGCGCAAGGGCACTGTGATGGAATGAGGGAGGCGAGGTTGATGAGAGAGTGTACCTTCCATTGTGTTTCAGATGAGCAGCGAGTGAGCGCAAGGAAGTGTGCTGCTGAGCTGCCTCAGAGGATGCTCCGGACCCGCGGGGCCCAGTGCTGCTGAGGGAGGACCACGGAGCCAACGGGAGCCCAAAGGATCCACCATGTCTCACCACCCACACTACCAGCGAGGCCCCCACGGCCGCACAATGAGCTCCGAGGAGAGGAGCTTTACGCCAGTCAACAAGACCGCCACGCCAACCCATAAGAGCGCCTCCTCCTCTTCCTCGTCCCAGCGCGACAGCCGGCAGGTGAGCACCAGGCCACAGTAGGAGGGTCTACGATTAGTCCAAGGGATAGCAGTGCCTTGAATTAATGCAACAGCACAGTATAAGTGAACGGTGTTTTGGGTTGTCTCTGCAGTCTCCTGTCAATGCCCATTCTTTGGTTTCTGCAACACAAAAACAGACAGACTGAGGGGAAATGGGCCCGCCAGGAAATAGTAAATCACTAAATATTCAGTCAGCGTTGTGCTTGAAGTGCGGAACAAAAACATCACTTAAAACTATTGTAATTCTGATGTGATGACCTATCATTAGCTGTCATCACCAGCCTCAACATTTAAATTGCAATCTGAAGGGTATTACTCCAAATACAGTTGTTAGAGCCAGGCACCATTATGAGCCATTTTTTGAGCTCAAAAACCCTTCAAATGTGTGGTTATGTTTCCTGCTCAAGTAGTGAAAGCCTCGCGGAGGCATAGTAAACAATGAATTAGTTACGCTTTTATTTCACCACAGCTTAAAACCTTAACCCCTCTAGTCAGCCACTTCAAGCCCTCCTCACTTCAGTTGGCTGCTGTGTCACCATAGCCAGGCAGAAACAGGACACTGCACTGGAATCTCTGACATCACAGCTTTTCCATTGGTACTGGGTGATGAATATTTCATGAGGGACAGGCGGAGGCTTGGTGCACCACTAAACATGTGGCACGCTCTGGTATGCTGTGTGGGAGCCCAGCTTGTATCCATGGGAGATGGCGCTCTGAAGAGAAAAGGGAGTTGGGGGGGGAATGGGGCCTGTTTGAAGCACAGAGTGGGACTGCTGCTTGATGAGGCAGACAGTTAACCCTTCCATCCCCTCTCTTCCTTGTTCCTATATTGTATGTCGGCCTACTTGCTTCAGATAACAAGGCCTTTAAGGGTTGAGGGGTTCAGCATTTCATTTCCTAGATGCTCCCTAATCCTCCAACCAGGCTGATCTGAAAGCAATAGGCGATCTATAGATGCTTCCTTTGCTATTCATCTCTTTAATGTGCTTCATTAAGTCACTAAGATAGCAACAAATCAACAAGTCTTTGTCCAATAGATACATTTTATTTAGCACATGCAACATAGTCAGCACTGAATAAAGAAAGTCAGTGACACATTAAGAATTGAGTATTGGTGTTGCGGCTGTTCTACGTTTGCTAAATGGTGCAACAACGTACCAGTGGGTGGTCCAGGTACCTGATACATCCAGTACGGCAGCAGGATTATGATTCATTAATGCAGTTAGGGTTACAAATAGGTTCAGATGTGTTCTCAGTTCATTATAAAAAGGACGACCGTACATCATCTGCCTATTTCTGAACACATTTTGGAGACACCCGATCATAACCGAAGACATGCATGGCCATGAAAACACAATGTCTGTTGTTGTGACCATAACTGAAAGCTACCCACGCAGTTTTCATCACGTGACCGTTGAAACATTGCTAATTGAATTGAGGATGACTCCAGCAGAGACGAGGGTAGCTAAATTTCATTGACATTTTGCAAAGTGATACACGCATCTGTCATTGTGTATTACATTAAGTTGCAACTTGCGAGATAGCATTATGCTGCGTCATTGTCTGTGTAGTCTGTCCTGTGAGTTTCGGTGATACATCTGTGGGCTGCTGTAGAAAGTGTACATCCTCCCCGGGGACTCCCGAGGAAGCACAGTAGACGCAGAGAAAAGACCTTAGTGAGCTTGACTGGGTCTCAGCGTTGGAGGAAAAGTGAGTGGAGAGCATTTTGCAGGGAAAGCCTTAATGAGATCCAACCCCCCACTTTCAGATCAATACGTGTCACTTTCTCCTCTGCTGACATCCACTGTACGCTCTGGAGACCCTCACAAGTGCAATTAGAGGCACCACCTGCAGTAAGCAGACACACCCTCACAGATTCAAAGCATAATATAGTCTGAATCAAGACATCGTGCGTTGATTGCTGCAACCGTCTATTTGCACCCTAACTGTCATTTCTCGGTCAGATAAGAAGGTGAGGTTTTCGGCCTGGAGATAATAGCAGTGATAGATGTGAAACGCACAGCGTGTTTGTGGCGAATATCAAGGAAAGGTTCCTTTGATAGCGGCTGGCCGGATTTATGACAGTAGCAGAATCAATGATGATTATCCACCGCTACAGGATCAGATAGGCTGTTTTCATGGTAATGAGCAGAACACGCTGATGGGAGATGAAAGAATGATGAAGCGCTGGCACTGACTGGCACTGACAGCAGAATGAATCTGTATCCTCTCTGTTAGGAAGTCCGTACAATAAAGCTCTTTTATTCTCAGCCCAGGTTATCACAGTGTCTAAGGTAATGGTTTGACACATGTGACACTACAGTTTCACATGGTTATTGGTCCAAAGCCTTAAAAACAAGAGGAGATCGGGCCCCTGGCGTCTAGACTTTAGAACAACCTGCCCAAGGAGTATCATCCTTTTAATCACTTCTTAAAACTCACTTTTGTAGACTGGCTCTTGTGTAATGGTCTTTTATCAGTTGTCCTCAATGTCCCTTTTTGTGCTTACAAAATGTACTTGGGGAATGAATTCTAATCTTGGTCTGTCTGTGTTTTCAGTAAAAGTAAAGCAAAGAGTATAAAGCAGCTAATAAAGATGTATAGCATCATAGGGAGCTTGTCTGATTGCTATTAGTCTTAAGGCCCTCCTTCCAACAGGAGAGGCTGTTGCTCTGTATTTGCTCCAGGGTTCATTCACAGTAGTCTCTCTGGGAGGAACAGACGGGTAAGAGAAACTAACGGAACTGGGCTGCTGCATTGATATTTATAGGGCTGATTTAGCCTAAGGTGTCCCCAAGGAGTGTTTGTCCTTTCTCCTGCTCAGGGAGACCTTACCGGTAATAGTTTGATTCATTGCAGCATTAAAAGGTCTACTGTGCTACAGTTTTGAGTGTCATTGCAGGTGGTGGATCCCCTATCCCCCTATTTGTCCACTATAAAAATTGACACCAACGCACAGGTTGATTGGTGATTGGCTAACTTTACTTTGAGAAAGGGATTATATTCCAGTCCTTTCATTTAGCATTTTATTTATTTTATTTATTTTAAGTCAGTCTTTATTTAACTAGGTTGCCCCACTGACATAGTAGACCTGGCAAAGAAAGCAACATCCAGACAAAAAATCCATATTGAGTCTACCTCAAGAGCCTTCATTAACTCAGTGTAAACTCACCAAGGGAGACCAGCTCTTTCAGCTTTAAATCATTTCGCTATGAGTTCAATGAAACGGGAGCAGAGTGACCTGTGACTGTAAACAGTATTATTTCCATTTCAGCGTATAATTGGGTGAGTACATATTGAATTGGAACCAGAGGTTGTGTTCACTTATATCCTCGGCGGTTAGAATCTTAAAAAGATGCTCAAGTAGGTGCATTGCATTGCCAATATTGCAGCACAAGCCATCCTTTATTTAGTGCAGTATTGATTTATCAATTTGAGACAGCTGAATCGCTCTCCATTATGCCTCTTATAATAGACAGGAAACTTGTCTGCAGGGTTGCTCGTGAGCTGTTGCTTGTTATTGCCTGTTAGGCTCAGAGATCTGGCAAGGTGCTCGCCAGGTGCAAGACTGTTATGTTGTAAATGAAGAAGCATTGATATATTGATCTATTCACTGGCATTATGGCAGCATTATACAGTCGACTCGTTCAGCTGAGAGTGACCTTATCCCTCTTAGTATAATGAGGTCAAGTATGGAGATTGCAGCTTTTATGATGTGATTGCTGTGGAGGGAGCGTCAGATTTTCGAATAAAGTTGAGATTCTCCATGGCCCACTTGCATCAGGCTTCTAAAAGGAGGGGGTGCAGTGGGTGGTGGAGAATGACATCATTAGCAGACGGATCCACTCGCTTGGCCATTAGATTAAACAAGCTGCTGTCTCCATTTGTTAAATGTCCCTGCAAACCAAGGGCAGGTGTCTTCCTCTGCACACTCGAAAGTGCTGCCTTAACGGTGGCAACATCACACTCTGCAATGAAGAGCCACAGCCTGTTGTTTGTTTTGCCAGGGACATTGTGCATGGTAATGCCTTACTGGCCCTGCAGATCTGCTATTACAGATTCAGGAAAGATTAAAGTAAATATTCCGCCCCCAGATACTCTTACACTGTTATATAGCATCAGTCTGTGATGTTTAATGCATTCCAGGAGTTATTTTGTGATCAATTGTAATTTACTTTTTTGGTGTATCCACTTTCCCTCAACCTGCCTCGTCTCATTCTGCTTCAGTCAGTCATTTCCTACATTTCCTAAAATGCCTTTTGTCAATCCCCAGAGAACGGACCTGAGCTTGTTGCATTCAGTAGATGCAGGGGGAGAGAGCAATAGAGATAGTGATAGATAGTTAATAAAAAAACTCAAAACACAACACGGCCTGTGGCTGCATTGCATTATAGTTACTGTCAGTGGAGAAATTGGTATCTCTGCCTCTTCTATGATGGATTTCTCCCTGTATGATTGCTGAACGTTGATGCAAAATGTCTAGTCTAGAAAGTCCAGAAAGAAGACCTTGCTGTTTGATTCTGAGGGACTGACACCAAAACCTGATGTTTATCGTTGATGTTTTAGATAGCTGAAAAATGTTCTCCTATTAAACTCCATTGTAGCTGCGCTGGAAATAATTCAGTGTGACATCATCTAGTTTTGTCCAGTTATACACAGGAATAAAGAAATACATTACCAAACAACAAAATGGACCCAGAAATGCAATGTACAGAATTAAAGTGTTTTAGGATGGCTTTTTCTTAAAGTCTATTACGCCAGGCACACGTGCATAAACATACATGCACATGCACGCGTACACACACAATAAACCGCACTTGCTATGACGATGGTGTGATGTCATACCTGTCCCCACCTGACCTTACGTCCCTCCTCTCCCGAGGCGTCCCTTTGATTTGCAGACCCAACAGAAGCAGGAAGAGCAGAGTCAGGAGAAAGCTAATGGAGTGGAAATGCTGAGGAAGAGGAATTTAAATGGGGCAGTAATTCTTTGAAATGTGAAGTACGGCCCAAGAATTAAGAATTGTGTCGTGCATTTCTGTTGTTTTCCTCTGTCTATGACTGTCGGCATGATGGGAGCATCTCTTTTCTACTACTGCAAATACGTCTCCTATTTCGCTAGTTCTGGAGGAGTGAGTGGATTAGGTCTGACACGGCACTGTCTTTTATTCATCCCTAGGAGGCAGACAGCTGGGAAATCATTGAGGGGCTGAAAATTGGTCAGAGCAACGTCCAGCGGCCTGATAAACATGAGGGCTTCATGTTGAAGAAGCGGAAATGGCCCCTGAAAGGCTGGCATAAGGTAGGATCCAGTGGCAAAACAACACTTTTACTCACTGGAATCGATATCTCTTGTGGAAAAACACTTTTGAATGCAGCAGCCTTGAATGTCCAGTCCAGTCCACTGTCTGGTGAAGCGCTAAATGAAAGGCCCCTCTGTTCTCTCCACTTTAAACCTAAAACCCATTCTAACACACCACTGCTCAGATAATGTGATCTACATGCAACCTCTGCCCCCAATTTGCCGCGTGTTATTCACCAACTCATTATTTTTGTTCATATCTTTCTTTTTTCACAGCGTTTTTTTGTTCTGGACAACGGTATCCTGAAGTACTCGAAGTCCCCCATTGATGTAAGTAACCCTGACGAGGACCCACGGGCAGAGGCAGAGGGCAAGCGGGTCTGGCATCAGCCCGGCATAGCAATGAGTCAGCAGAAACATCTGCAATGAGGGTCACGTTGCTCATTGTGTTTCAGCTCACCATGTCAGTCTGCAGGAAATCTAAAAAAATTGACTGGCAAAACTGCAAAGTCCTCAACAATTACACACAACAAAATGCCTTTTTTCACACCAAATTAAACAGATTTTTTTATGTGTTCTTCTGCTCGCTGACAACGCAACACTCAGCACTTCCTGTACCCACGTAGTTAGTGTTAAGCTTTCTGAACAAGCTAGTTTCAATTTGTTCAGTGTTACATGATACTACTAGCATCAGTTTGGTTCGGAGATCGAACTATAAGACTTTGTGTTTTTCAGCTCAAAATTCGAAGGCACCGTCACACTGTTTTCTCTTGCCTCAGATCCAGAAGGGAAAACTGCACGGCAGCATCGATGTTGGTCTCTCAGTCATGTCCATCAAGAAGAGGGCCCGTCGCATTGACCTGGACACTGAGGAGCATATCTATCATCTGAAGGTGAGAAGGGAGGGAACATTATCAGGTCGATGTAGATAAACAGTACTCAGGTGCCTTTCTCTTTCCTCCCCCCATAGGTCAAATCCCAAGACATCTTTGATGCCTGGGTGTCCAAGTTGCGTCATCACCGGCTTTACCGGCAGAACGAGATAGTTCGATCTCCCCGGGAGGCCACAATGCGAACGTTTCCTCCCCCGGCTGCTACGGAGTCCCCCCAGCCAGCCCCCACTGTGGGACATGAAGCCAAGGTGCGCAAGTCTCATTTAATTAATGAGAACTCTTCACAAACTTGCTTTTGACTAAATATCTGCAGTTGGTTAAGTTTGGTGGTTTGCAGAGTGTATTAGATTGGCATTGGGAGGGAAAGACATTTCACATATTGCATCAAGGTGGGTTGAAAACCTAAAACGTTGTCACAACCCACTAGAAGTGCAGATTTGAAGGCATGGACCTGAAATAGTTTTCAAAATGTAGTTTTTCAAAAAGACTCTTAAGCAGAGTGCCATTGCTATTCAAGAGGGATATGGCACAGGGACTGACAGATTGCCTAGACTTGTTTTTATTCTAAGCTGCGGTCCCAAAGTAGCATCCAGAAGGGAGGAAATATATGTCACAGAACAAGTGATGCCGGGCAGACTATGTGACCAGGGAGGATTTTATCACTATCACCTATCACTTTGCATTATTTATTATTTTCCTTACTATGCACTTTAATGTAACAGTTGCTTTTCCATACAAACACATTATTCATGAAGCTGAAGTGCCCTCAATTAAAAAGGTGGTTAGTGGTTAGTACTTTACAGTCTACATCTCAGGAACCCAGCTTCGTTAGGAAGTCTCCATTGACTGTTTTTGTAGACGTAATCTGTCCACTTGCTGGCCTCCATGCTACGTGGCTAATAGCAGACTAATGACTGTGAATGTGTAAATAGATCTGTCTAATGCAGTAATGCAGATTGGACAGGTAATTGTATCCAGATCATTAGGACAACAGACAGACATGTTTGTCTAGATCACTTCCAGCATAGCGTGAACCTTTGGCCCTCATCAAAGTGGCTGGATGGCGTGTAAATGTGAGGAGGCAGCCAGTGTGAGGTCTCCTGAGAGGGTGGCTCTCCGCCTGACTCAGGCCATTAGAGTTGATCAGAAGACTCTGGATTCAGAACAGCTGGGCTCCGGCGTGGTGGGATCTCCCAGAAGAGCAGGATAAATAAGGAGCTCAATTCTTGGAGTGATAATTACTGCTACATCAAAGACGCTGTTGTTAAGAAAAGGTTTCCCAGTATTGTGTGCAGACAGACAGAAAGCTGAGGCACCGCGGCCTCCTCACAACAGATATTCAATTTATTGTCATGGTTTTATCTGACCTGCGATATTAAATAAATCTTTTTTTAACCTTTATTTGGGAAAGTTGTCCAGCAATGTCCTGCCTCACATTCATACAGATACACACATTGTTTCCTGAGAGCTGCCCAGACCAACCAGTCTTTTAATGTTGGCAGCTGAACAGCTCTACTGCAGCAGTTGGGGGTGTGATAAGTGCCTTGCTTAAGGGGACATTGGTGGTAGTTCACCAATGTTCGGTAACCAATCCTCTGCCTGTCTCAATAGGTGACTATCAAATCCAAGAATGCCAAGTCATTGCTTGTGTCCTTGTGGAGAAAGTTCTTCCCAAGAGAACAAACCTCTCAAAAAAAGCGAGCTCACAGAAGCATCCTTACAGTTTGAGATGGGCTGTGTGCTTGCCGGTGTGCAACCAGTTAAGATGCACAGCTGTTTCATTTCCAAGATGTTCCAACTGG
>CABFOQ010037165.1:0-10367 GCA_900660455.1 Gephyroberyx darwinii | reverse complement strand
TCTCTCTGTCTCTCTCTCTCTCTCTCTCTCTCTCTCTCTCTCTCTCTCTGACAGGTCTCCATGCTGCTGCCTCTTCACAGCTGTGCATCATTATCTAATCAACTCAGCATGTATTTAAGCTCACTCAGTTCTTTGCTAGTTTCCACGTCCTCAGCCACTTTCCTGTCTAGACCCAGCTAGTTAGTTTACCTAATTATCCAGTAAGCCTGCTTTTGAGTAACTTCCTGCCTTTTGCCTTTTGACGAGGATGGTGAGAGGAGGCATGAATTTTTAACTATGTAAAACGTGACTTGTATATATATATTTTCTGATCAAAATAATGCCAGGCAGGTTAGTATAGGTATAGTGGATGTCATTTGTTTAAACTGTGAAATATCAGCATAAATAATTGGCGAGTAAAATAATTGAATTCATAATAACTTAAATATATATTATTTAATTACTTATCTACTCATTTATTTATTAAAGTTTATACATGTATTGTATACAAGCTCTGCCATTCACAACGTTCAATCACTTACTCAGTGAGAGTGAAGCACATTGAAGCCTTAAGATCAGGTTTAATGGGGAGAGTTTCAGTCCCATATCATTTTTCACACAGTCTATGTCTGGATGTTGATTTCACATAAAGTGCAGAAAAACCACTCTCATGAGTACGTAGCACGTTGTGACAGGCTGGCTGTCCCAATGGTTGGTGATGCTAATGAGTGTCAGGTGCACAGGCGGTTCCAGCAATGCTATCGATGCTAGCGCTAGTAGTTGTAGCAATGGCTGCACTTGCAAGAGCGACGAGGTTGTAGCTGCAGGGAAATGGACAACATGGTTTGATGTAAAGTTAAAAACATGATTTCCTTTGAGTGGATCTGTAGGCAGCTGATAATTCTTTGATGGATGCACACCTCGCTTTTCCCATTCTCAATTAGTAACTTAATCTTAGTTTAGAAGCATGAGACTTTTTTTTCCCCACGTGATTTGGAGTCAGAAGAGAGTACAGGGTGTTTTTCATGTATAGGCTAATGCTTCAAAATAAGAGACTGAGACACTGATTAAATAAATGATTGGGAACCGTGGCTGTGGAGGGATAAGCTGGCAGCTAACTGGATGGCTTCCAAAAGTTTCCCTGAGTTCCTTTGGGAAGCAGCTAGCTTGATACAAGAGGCTGTTTCATGAATTTTCAAGCCAAATAAGCACATAATGTTCAACCGATCCAGCATGAAGTCAGAGACGGCTGATATCATTGCAATTGCCTCAGAAAAACCTTCAACTTGGACTAAGAAATCAGAAGAATGAGAAAATGTTTTGAAGTGGGCATGAACAATCGGTAGCTCAACCACCAATCAACATATATTTGTTTATTTAAATTTGTCCTGAATATTCCCCTGTTAACTAATTTGCATCAATTTTTCAGTTTTCAAAATAAAACACTTTTTGTATAATACAATGTACCAATGTGAAAATAACAAGTCTGTTTGTGGAGGAGTCAGGAAGTAAATGAATATACAATTGACATTATTTTCCAACATGTTAAGTGCACCCCGCCCAATAGTGACCAATTTTAGGGTTTTATTTTGAAGGTAAAATCACCTTCTGCTGTCTATTTGCGTCTGCTTGACTCAGCTGCTGACTGTGTTCCTGGAGGTACTGTGAGGCAGCTGTTGGATAATTGATATGGAAATGTGATGAATGACTCTTGTTCGGTTTCAGACTAGTTGTCCACGGTTACAAATATAATTCCAATTTACATGTCAATGTATAATTCTACGGCAATTGATTTACGTTGTTTTGATATCGGGTAACACTCTGACGCCGTTGGCTAGCTGTGGTAATGTCTTGGCCAGGAGAATCACTTTGAGTCTGTAACAGTAGACTGCCTCTACTGAAGAGCTGTGCTGTATGATGGGTAGGGCAGCATCACGTCTATGCCGACCCGTGTTACTTCAAAGTGCATTACTATTGATGTGAACAGTGAAAATTGAACACTGTTTACTTTTCCCAGTTGATGTATTAATTTATAATTAATGGTATTTTGATCAATTGATATGGGATAGTTACATAGATAGACACTTTATTGATCCCATGTGTGTGCATGTGTGTATGTGGAGGTGGGGTTCTGGGGTTGCAGCAGCAAAACAGTATCACAAAAAGAAAAAAAATACAAGGCCTAAATACAATATAATACAACTCATTATAATATAATTATTTGACTAACAATAATAACAATGCATGGTATAATTTGATGAAAACAAGCCTCGCCTACTATGTTGCTACAACATGCAGACTACAACTTGACAACAGCCAAGACCAGCTAAAGCTAGTTGGTGGTCTGAGCTGGTTTTGGATGCACCTTGTTGGTCTTTTGCTGGTCTTGAGTACACTGATGCCAGTAGACCAGATAAGACCGTCATAGAAGTGCCCCAAAATATATACCAAGCAGGTCACCAGCTAAGCATTATCGAAACAAATAAAATGAATCGGATGTGTCAGTGGCGAAATGATCGGTTCCAGTCAAAAAGAGAGCAGAAATTAGCCATGTCTATTCAATTCAGTTGAGACGGCCAAATTTTACGCTTAGAAACCCAACCAGCTGTTCACAGGTGCTGTTGCCCAAGAGCTGAGGTCCTCCAATATGGCCGCCAGAGGGTGTGTTACACCCACTGAAAGCCCTCTACAGTTATACGCTCCACTCTACATATGAGGGCAGGCTAAATGCCTAAAAGGTAAATAATAAGCACTTAGAATATTTCTATTAATATTTGGTTGGGTTGAATGTAAGCAAGCTCATTTTGAACTTCCTATGGCCATAAGCCAGCCGTAGCCATCGCAGCACCTGTTCTGGCAGTCGACGCATGCTGCTCAAAAACACCCAAACCGCTGCCAAATAACAACTGGTGTGCCAAAGCGCTAATGGGCTCATGGTAAGGTCGCAATCATAGGCAGCACTGTCGCCATCAGACACAATGCTCATCTGTGACATCTGCCTTGACTGCGGCGTGGAAAAGCTATTACCTGGAGGCGACTGTAGATGCTGCAGGGAGCTCTATATATGGGAGAAAGACAAAAAAGGGAGAGGGAGGTGGGGGGGGGTTGCATCTCTTGAATTCACAATACTGCTTTGAGCCAAAAATATGTATCATTACATGATGACAAACAAATCACGATAACACAAACTCCATTTCCTGCCTCTTTCAACATGACGTGACTAAAATCTCCATGATGGATTCAAGTACTTTACGGTTCTGTGGGGGGAAAATGACAGCGGGCATTGTGGCCTTTGTCTTTGCACCAGAAAAAAGGAGTCCCCTCATCTAAGTATTCTCCAGCTGCATTTTAATGTGAAGGCAATAAAAATATGATTAACTTCCCAGAGCTGAGGCGGGTTAAGGACACGCGGTGCAGGCAGTGAACTGGAGGACACCAATTTCCTTGCACAGAGGAAGTTAAAATGGTAACCTGACATCACTCAGCTCAAACCAACAGGAATTATATATATAGTCATGCTTTCACATCAAGGCTGTGTCTTTGAGGTCGCTGGGTTCAGATGTAGCTGTCAAAGAAGTCCCACTTTTTCCCCGCTTGCCATTGCTTCACCCCCCTGGAAATAATGATTTGTTATTCAAATTGTTAAGATAAAGCACAAGGAATCGGTTTTTAGAATACACTAAAAACTGCTACTGATTTGGTATTGCTGTATAATATCTGAGAGAGATACGTCTACAGCTGCAAATGCACTACTATTGTAGGATTGGGGAAACTCTACCTAGGTTTACCACTGAAGAAGAGCAAGCTATCCACCCACTACAGCAGTTTCATTTCTTGGCGAGAGTGGAGAAAAAGGGTCCAAAATCAAAAGAGCAGTTAGCATGACTGAGATTTTCTATGCTAATTTTGTGTGGTAATGTTATTTCCCACGTGTTTACGAAACCAGTAAAGCAGCCAACTCTAGTCCTTTTTAAACTAGTTTGCACTCAAAATGCAATTCGGTGGGCAATGAGAATAAATGCCAGCAGCCTCTCAGTTAACAGTGAATACTTAGCCCCCCTGTTCCTCATCTATCTTGCAAAATGTGCTGACCCTCTGCTTCTTAGGATACAGGGTAGGCTTTCCTCGGCCCAGAGGACTCTCCACTCCCCCACTCCTCCGTTCATCCATCCCTCTATCCTCAGGGAAATAAACAGGTTGAGCCAAGCGAAGTGGCCAGTCCCATCCAAAACACTCATAAATAAATGACCGGCCGTGTCATTGTTTTGGTCAACCAGACAATCTGCATTCAATATCATAGTAACTATTTCCTCCCGCGTCGTGCCACTTCAGTATGTTTGAAGGAGCTGCATATTCCCCCAAGGATAATTCAGTTGTTTCTCCACAGAAATCCACTCTAATGAGTCAGAGGAGCCACATGGCCAGAGGTAAATGGCCATGAAATAGAGCCATTAGCTGGACGTAGAAGCAAGGAGAGGACGGTGTCATGACAAGAGTCTGACATTTGGCTGCAACACATTGCACCATAGGGGTGTTTTCAACGTTCTGGTCTGACCGCCTTCTTCATGGGTAAAACGTGCCATGTGGTCGATTTTGTACACCTGGATATCCTGTGATGATTTTACAGAAGGGTGTTTGACACTTCACTTCATTTCACCGCAAACCGTCACCCAGAAGTCCTTCAGTCATTACAGACCATTCTCAAACCTGCTTCTAAATCATCTTTAAAACTACATTGGTATTTGAGGATTGGTACTTTCATGGTTTAGTTCCTATCTACTAGATGGGACACATTTTCCACCACAATACGAACTCAGAGTATTGAAATGCAGTCTTTGGTGTGCCCCAAGGCTCTGTTTTTGGGCCACTGCTATTCTCTACCTACATGCTACCATTCATTTTTTTCTAATTTTTTGTATTATTTTATTTATAATAGTTTTTTTATCCTGTCTACCCTACACTGGCTCCCTGGCTGGTATGCAGGCTCCTTTTCCTTTTCTTGCTTTTTCCATCTAGACCAGTAACTGCATATCATTTATTTACTGGTCTGTATCTGACCCTGACCTCCCTATTATTATAAAAACATGCACCATCAAAGAGAAAACACTGGCCTTCATTATTTAGGTACGTATGGAGTTTTCAAAAGCACTATCTGGGACTAAAACTACTTCAGAAAATGAAATTTGCCAAATGTTTATGACTCACAACAGTCTAATTAGAAGTTAAATAGTTTTGATTGGGTATAATCAGTAATGGCATCAGTGTACGAATCTTTGTTTATCTGATTTGAAAAATGTTGTCTATTGTATACAATCAAAATTAGACTCAATCAGTGCCCTTCTGCAGCTGTGGAATGCAGATCTGAGGGATTCGCACACACTTGCGAGCTTTAAAGGAGTTTTGTTTTGGAAATTTAATGAAGTGGTTTACGCAACTTTCCAGTTACTATACATGTTCACAAGGTGTAAAAACCATTCATAATGACAATGTCACAGTTTTTGCCATTGATGATGTAAGTAAAGCAATATTGTCGAAAAAGGAAGGCACTAACTTCCAATAAAGGCCAGGTCTCAAATAGTGGCCTAACAATGTATCTGCATTAATCGAGGCCGGTACCCAATAAATGATGGGTATGTATGACAGAATTACCAGAAATATAAATATGTACAATATTTATAGCCTAAATATCACAAAATATATAACAATGTTTGTCTCGTTGCTATAGATAAGGAAACAGATACTGGTGCAGGTGGTTATAGATAGATATATAGATAGATAGATAGATAGATAGATAGATAGATTTTACAAAGAGTCAAAAGGTCACATCACAACTTCCAATGAATTCTTCCCCAGCTTTGTCTCTTGGCGCTAATGCCGTGATTGACAGGACCGTCCTTTAGCCCTGATGGTGTTGCTCCTCTTTCAACCTGCCGTCTGTGTGATGGGCTCAATTCAGTGAACTCTTCAGGCAAACAATGCCCCTTTTAGCCGCCACAGTCTGAACGATGTAGCCATTCAGGTGATTGCAACAATAGATGGCAGTCTACAATTTTCAACACTCACTCCTGCGGCCACAAAATGGAACCATTATTGCCAGTGCTGAGCCCAAAGCTGAAATCTAAAAACAGAATGTGCTGATAATGATGGCTGTTACTGCAGCATTCTTCGTGTGACCTAACCTCATGAAAGCCTCAGTAACTTATAATGAAAGGGTTAGTCATAGCCTGTTACATGTTGTAACAGTGGAAATCAGTGGTGATTCTATGCAGTATTTCAAAATGGAAATCCAACAAATTATCATGGATGATAAACAAAAAAGAACATAAGTGGGCCAAGAACTCATTTGTGAAGCGTTACCACTTGTGCCAAATCCAAATCCCACTCTTTCTCCATCTGGTGGGCCTTGTTGTCCTAACACGGCCGTTCCTCTCCGTGATATAATCAACAAGATCCATGGCAAACTTCCAGGGTTGTCAGTGAACGCAACCTGAACGCAACAAAAACAGAGCCTGAAGAGAAAAAGTTTGATGTTCTGAATGTAGCGCAGTTGCACACTTGCATCGCATAATACACCTGTTGCATGTCTGCGTGCATCTTAAACTTCACTTGGGCAAGGTGCGTAGAAAGTCTCCGGAAAAGTTGACGAAAGCTGGCTGGTAGCACAAGGTCTATTGAAGGCCATTTCTAAAAAGGTGAGGAGGTGAGCATCTTCCTCCACCTGATGCCCATGTCTGGAAGCGGAGGTAGTCCAGGCCCGAGACGATGTTAGGCAACATATGAACAAAAAGACAACAGCGGATCATTGAGCATTCCCCTTAGTTATAACACATTTACGGTGAATTGCTTGGTATCTACACACACACGTCTTTATATCTCTCTCTCTCTCTCTGGCTTCGCTTGCTTTCTTCTGCTCACCCACGCACACATATGCAGACTTTCATTTCAAAATGAGGCACGACTTTAAAAAAATGTGACACCTACTCTGACAAAGTCATCGCTGGCATGAAAGCAAACTCTTATAAGCCATCTTGATCCCTTAACTTACAAAATCTATTTCCACAATGGATATAATAGTGTTTTATAATGAACCTGTACACAGTCACATTAGCTGGGTGTGGGTCCAATCAGAAAAGCTGAATGAAATATATTTAACATTAATATAATATAAAAAAATGATATTTTTATTTATATTTGAGCAAGAGTTCCTTTGTTTGCCAGTTGGCTAATTTCAAAAGACTGGGGTTCTTTGGCTCCGCCCACTAAGGTTTAACTCCACCAATGAGATTATTTCTGCCTCTGAGAAATGTTTGTCCACCCATCTCCAAAAGTTTGCATAAAATTTGCTCTGCAGTCGGATTAAAACACGGCACTGAAATATGTTTTGTTATTTCTAAACTGATTTACACAGTATGTGGGGTAGCTGTTTCTATTTCAACTCTCTATTGCAACTTTTCTAACTGTGGAATCTAAATGATGCTGCTCTGCTCTCCTCGTGTAGGTGCAGCTCCACCTATCAGAGCCCCCCGTAACCTTGAACAACCTTGCCTGCCGGACGCTCCCTCTCCGCCAGCGACGGTAAACAAGGCTACGCCGACAGAATCCAAATGCGCCTGTGATCTGGAAGCATCTCCCGCCGATAAGGATGTTTACATAATTAATCATGTTTCAGTATTAATCTCCCACAGGTAGAGGCGGACGCATCATCTCTGAACTCAAAAAATTGCCGTGCCAGTGCGTTTTGGACTGGATCTCTTTGGCTTTTCTCGAGGCTCCCAAGACATGTCTGTTGTTTCAATCTTGATTTCGGGCTCCGCTGGGTCAGGCAATCATTAATCTTCATTTCAGCGCTTTGGGATTTGTTGTGACGGGTCCCCCTCTGATTCTGCTCCGCCGTCCTCCTCTCTTTTTTAAAAAATGCAGTCAGTGACACAGCCAGCTGTAAACTTAATGGCAAATGAAAAAAGAAAAAGCAAAAAAAAACCTGGGCAAAGAGCGTGCAAAGGCATGGGAGATGAGAGGTGGGATTTCCAAAAGGGAGGCTCTGACTCTTTGAATTAGAAAATGGATGAGACAAATATTCACAACACTTAACGGCTCCTATTGCATGGAGGGTATTTTCCCCCTGTGGATTCACAGATAATTACATGCCCACTGGAGATGTAAAAGCTTATATGAGAGGGAATGTAATGAAGGGGGACATAAAGGAAGTCATCAAAAGGAATACTTAAAATCAGACCTGCAGGAATCAAACGATATGCTGGTTAAAATCACTGCAAGTCAGGCAGCTACTGTATCGTCCCTCAGGTTGTAGGCCTGCACGTCTTGCATGTTAAACTCCCGCTGTTTCATGTATTCCCTGTGTGGAAATGTGCGCGTGTGCTTGCATATCTTCATATTCGACAAGTACTTTTGTGCATACAAGGAATTTACAAAATGAGTCTTCCTATCTTTCTCTCGATCTTTCCTATACGATCTGCACATCTATGCACGTCTGCTGCAGCCTGATCAATTACACAGACAGGAAGACAATGACAGTAATCGAAAAAATCAACAATGTATGTACATATTGCACGTGAACGTGTGCATATGCTCGTTTTTACAGTGCGTGTGTGTTTGCGTAGACGCACGTGTGCTGTCTACGCACGTGGCGTTCAGGGGCTGTCTCGGGTATTGACGTATTGAGCTGTGTGCCTTGACCTGGGCCGGGCCACCAAATTGAGTCATCATCAGTTTAAAGTATCTCCGAGGCCCCTCGGATGAGGGCGATTCTGCGAGACAATCAATAATTTACGCGGCCTGGCGCAACGATCTAGGAGAACAAGCCGACGTATTGATAAACACATCTCGCGAGTGGCGCTAAATGCCAAGTGCGTTGTCCCCCGTAACAGGAGCCGTCCCCGCTGGCGTTTGGGTAAGATGGAAGGGAAACAAGGAAGTAGCCTGGCAGTTCAAAAATGCCCCACAGAAAGAAGTTGTTTTTTTAATCTTTAATTGAAATATTAAGAGATGTCATGTAAATGCCATGCTTTAATTATGATCATCAGTCAATTACTCAGTGTGAATATGAATTACAGAGAACAAGACAGAGATGAGTAATCTCACAGTACTATTAAATGCTCGTTTTTTCCCAAGATAAATAACAATAATAATAGAGTGTGAATTTGTTTCATAGGAAAGATGCAACACGCAGAAAGTTGAATGCAAAACCTAAAAGCTAAACAAACATGAACAAGGTTTTCATTTAGCTGAAAGCTATCTTCAAAAACTATATTTACTCAAGGATGAACTTATCATATTGAGAAGTTAGGCTTACACTGAACTGCTTGTGCACCAAAAACATGTACATTTTAGTCTGATGCTGATATCAAGAATGGTTTACAATGCAGGTCCACAGTTAGGGGTTTAGTGTCTCGCTGAAGGACACTTGGACTGGACACATGGCAGCAGACTGAAGGCAATAAACCTTGAAATATAGCATTGACTCAACAGTTCATTCAACAACATCAGTTTTGCACCCTTCATGAGCAGCCTAATTCTTTTTAAAAATACCAAGTTACTCTGAGCTCCTCAGGAAATAAAACTTTCATACTGTATGTATAATACAATATATAAAAATAATAAAAATTGGAAAACATAAGAAAACGAATAATCACTTTATACCTTGGTAGTGATTTTTGTGTCAGTGTCAATGCATTTTTAATATTGGATTGACATTATTTGCGGGTGCAAAACTGATGTTGGATCAGTGTTAGTTCACTGCCCAGAAATCCTGTAAACTCTTGTTACTGGAGGTGGTGAAGTGGTTCAGCCGTCGTTGGTGAGTCCGGCTTTCTCTGGATAAAATAAAGTGAGTATTTTACTCTATTTTACAGGAAGTGACTCTTTGTCACTTCCTGTGTGGAGAAGATTTCCTTGCCAGTGACCATACCCAACACCAGAATTTCATTTGGACAAGTAGTACAAATCTATGGCGCCTCACTAGGCACTAGACACTAGGCTGATAATATGACTGTATTGTATGAGGGGAGGTGCATGTAAGCAAATGACATTCATCCACAGCAGGACGAAGATGCTTTGTAAGGACAAATCCTCTCTGTATATATTTTCCTGCTCTCTCAACCCACTTGCGGCCACTGTCTCCCGGCGTCTCCCTGCTGTACATTTAGCACCCAAGAGATCCAAGTGCAAACCCACTGCAGTAGAGTCTATAGACAATCACAGCGGCGGTTTAATTTGTCCCCTCGATATCTTATTTGCCGAGGAGGGGCCCTGGAGGGGCCGTGACCCAAAAGAGCCCATGGTGTTATTGAACGAGCCAGAGATCACATAAAGGGCTTAGTATTGATGCAGACAAGGCAAAGGGGGATGTAGAGAGGTACAAGGCAAGA
>CABFOQ010037164.1:37030-62277 GCA_900660455.1 Gephyroberyx darwinii | reverse complement strand
TCTTGTTCTGACGGAAGTCCACCACAAGCTCTCTTGTCTTGCTGACATTGAGCTGTAGGTGGTTGTTGTCGCACCATCCGACAAACCTCTTCCACCAGACTCCTGTACTGATCCTCATTGTCCTCTTCGATGCAACCCACAATGGATGAATCATCCGAGAACTTCTGGTGATGAGTAGACCCAGAATTGAATCGAAAGTCTGATGTGTAGAGAATGGCGACAGTACCGTTCCCTGGGGTACACCCGTGTTGCTCACCAGCATATCCGACATGCTGCTCTGTAGACAAACAAACTGTGGCCTGCTGGTGAGGTAGTCCGTAATCAAATGTGCCAAGTCGTGGTCTACCTGCATGGCTGCGAGCTTATCTGCAAGCAGGAGTGGCTGGATGGTGTTAAATGCACTGGAGAAGTTGAAAAACATGATTCTCACAGTGCTCCCAGGCCTCTCCGGGTGAGAGTATGCCTTATGCAGCATGTAGGTGATGGCATCGTCGACTCCCAGGTGTGCCTGGTATGCGAACTGCAGGGGGTCCAGAGATGCTGCCACTAGTGGCTTCAGGTGCTGCAGGACCAACCTCTCGAAGGTCTTCATGATATGAGAGGTCTGAAGTCATTGAGGCCGCTGCGGCATCCCTTCTTGGGCACGGGAACGATGCATGATGTCTTCCACAGGGCGGGGACCCTCTGTGGGTCCAAAGAGAGGTTGAAGAGGCGCTGGAAGACACCAGCAAGCTGGTCGGCACACACCTGCAGCACTCTGGAACAGACACCATCCGGGCCAGCAGCCTTGCAGGGGCAGGGCCTCCTTAGCTCCCTTCTCACCTGGCTGGTGGTGATAGCCAAGTTGTGTGAGTCTCAGGCTGGGGGGAAGGTGGGGATAGTTGTAGAAGGCTTGAACTGGTGGAGTTTTGGGGGTGGCTGTGTGCCTGGCTGGGGATCGCTGAGTCACAACGGTTAAAGAACTGGTTTAACTCGTTTGCTCTCTCCCTGCACCCCTTCTCCCCTGGTGCTTGTTGTTTGAAGTCTGTCATCTTCTTCATACCACTCCACACCTTCACACTGTTCTTCTGGAGTTGGTTCTCAGGCCTCTCCCTGAACATGTCCTTTGCCTCCCCAATCTACCTCTTCAGCTCTCTTTGGATACATCTCTGCTATGTTTTGCCTGAGCAAAGCACTAGCCATGCCAACGCTATTGCAAGCACAGTGCTGGGCTAGCTAGCAACCCATGTTAGCCTAGCTTAGCCTAGAGCTACACACTCTGATACTGATCAACCAATGGGAGTAAGGGAACACCATGACCAGCTCTGATGGACCGCCCCCTCATTATCATAGGAACAGGGAAATACAGAAATAAATAAAAAGGGAAAAGAATATATAATGAAATGCATTTATAAGGAAATAGATAAAAAGAGACATTTAAGAAATATAGAATTCAATTCTAAGGGAATAAATACACAAATAAGTAAATAGGGAAATAAATATAAACAGAAATAAATGAATGAGACAAACATGCAGAAATATACATTTATATCAGATTTCATCTATTTATTTATTTATTACTGTGTGCATTCATGCATTATTTTATTTATTTCTATATATATATCCCCAGCCAGGCACACAGCCACCCCAAAAACACCAAAACTATATATATACTGATCAGTTGATTTTATTTATACATTAATTCATTTATTAACGCTTATGTCCGGTTTGGCTCTCCATATTCGTCACACCAACGACCCCGCCCCCCTCACGAAGTACTGCAATGCATTGCAATGTCGACACAGTCAGCTGGTTGGATGTTCATCTTGAGTTTAGTTCACACTCTTCGGTCGCACAGCGAAAGGGAAACTCCAGACGTCTGGTTTGCGAGGCAAGAAGGTATGGTTGTGGTGTATCAGAACCAGTTAAGCAAATTGAGTTTGGATTTAGACTCCGGAGTTTGTTATGTTCCCAGAAGCAACCGGTGGAGCGTGTTGGCTACCAACGTAAAACCGTTAGCAGTATCGATAAATGAATGACAGCGCATTAGCCACTCTAGGCTAACGCTAGCAGTATCGAAAGCGATAATGTAAGCCCATGGCAACACAAGTGCTCGTCAGCAATGTACGACGAGTTTGTGAACAAAAGACAACAATCCTTCGGCATTTGCTAACTTGACATTAGATTAACGTTTTATTGGCTAGCTAATGCTAAGTGGTGAACAGTTGCTAGCTTGCTCCCTCGGTAGAGTTGTGGCACACAGCAATATGTTGTAACGATAACTGTCAAGCAACAATTGACGTAACGTTTAGATGAAAAAACACAACTTGCGCGCATGCTGTCAATCTACTTATAGATAACAAGACAACATTGAGGAAATTTTAGAGAACTTCCTCCAATACGGTTCACTAAGTCAGGGGTTTCACGTATCTAAATTCATCATAAGTATAAGTCATTTTGTTCCTCTTTGTGGAGTTGACAAATTAGATTTCAATTGTTCATTTTAAACTCAGTTGGTCTTTGGTGGAGTAACATGAAAAATACAGTACCACATACAGTGAGCCCATAAAAAGCCTAGTAGCGACAAAGCCACAGTTTTAAGGACATTTGGGCACTGCGGATACCTGCTGCCATTAGATAGTGTTTTGTCTGATTCGTAATAAAATTTAGTTTCAAGAAATGAAAACTTAATCATTGGATGTTTGAAATATTTCCTTATCCCTCAGTGTTGCAACCTCTGTGTCTTTGATTCTGATAGCAGGTACAAAATTCACGTGGCACATCAGTATCGACCTTTATCTCCTTCCCAGTGTGATGCATCGTTTTGCTATCTATTGTACAGCAAATGCATTAGAAAAAATGATCTTTTTTCTTTTTTCTTCTCCAGTGTTGTAGGCTATGAGTGTGTGTGATGGAGGACAGTCATTGTGGGAAATTGGATTACCTGATCCAAGATGAGGACACCCTCATTGAGGGTGTCAGCAACCAGGTGCTGTTTGTGGTGGTGCTCAGTATCACCTTCCTGGCAGGCCTGCTGACTCTGCTCTGCAGGTACGGCATACATTCACTTTACTTTTATGTAAAACTATCACAAACGTTCAAACATGGAAACGATAGTGTAGTACGATGGTTTCCAAAATGTTCTTCTGGAGTCTCACATAGCCGAACCCGTCTCTGCACTTCTTCTTCTCTTCTCAGCATTCATACTATAATTCAAACAAGAAGTTACCCTAGCCTCTTCCTCTAACATAGTCTAGCTTCTCTACTTTGTGTTCCCATTTACCATCGGCAGCTACTGCTGCGACGAGAGAGCCACCGTAGCCTTTTCCCTTGTGGTAGCAGACAGAGAAGGAGACCTTTTCAATTTGATTTGTTGTTTATTATGTCTTCACAAGCATCTTCAGCTCCATCTCTGCACCTTCTCAGCAACAGTTTGATACGTTAGATCAGGGGTGGGCAATCATGTGCCATGGCGGGCCATGTGTATGCAGGTTTTCATTCCAACCAAAGACTACAGCAGGTGATTTCACTGATTAGTCCCTCCTCTCTGATTGAAGGTGTGTTCATTGTGTGTGTGTTAAAAGTGAAATCACCTGCTGTAGTCTTTGGTTGGAGTGAAAACCTGCATACTCTCGACCCTCCATGGCACACGATTGCCCACCCCTGCGTTAGATGGTATACTGTTATGTGTAATCATTAACATAGGTGTATTTACTAAATCGCTTTACAAATAAAGGGTAATAGCCATGTCATATTTTGGCATATATTCATTTGTAGAGTAAACTGATGAAACAATATTTCTTTTTAAATAGTTAAATACTGTGTTTGTTACAGTCTCGTTACTGCTCCACTCTGAAGAATGAAGGCTAAATACATGGTGCTGTAATAGAACAATGTCTTCACACTACTTGTAGAGAGTTTTGTTTTCATCTGTTCACAGAAGTTTATGTGATGTGGGTTGGTATTTTGGATTTATTAAGCTAGTGAAATAGGCCACTGCTAATTAGTGGAGCCAGTAGCTGCCAAGCTGACCCGTTACAACTGACTCATCATAGCTCAATAATATTACAGCTGGCAGAAATCTCATTCTCAGTAGAATATCAGTAGAAGAGTTATTAAAATAATTGCAGATACAATCAGAAAAAAAGTTTAGGTTTTTCATATCAGTGGCTAAATCACAAGCCGCCACGGCCAAACATAAAGGTTTGTGTCATGAAATGAAATGATGTGGTGTATACTAGTGGAGTGATCCACTGCATTTGTGTTTTAAAGTTTTAATGTCTATTAAGCAATGGTCCAGATCAGTCCAAAGGTCTTTCTGACATTTGGATTAGCTATTTAAATGCCAAATATAATTGTGTCATTTGTTTGTCCAGCTTCACTCTGAAGCTGCACTCCAGAGCTTTTCTTTCATTCAAGTAAAGTATCCGTTTGTCAGTAAGTTTACACAACTAGTTAAACAACAAGATAAAGCAGGATTGAGGAGGCTCCTAGAGTAGCTACCGCTGAGGTTGTCTTTTGATGACATTTTTAATCGACTCAGTATCCCACCAGTTTGTTAGATCTGTATTCTGAGCATGCTAGCGTTAAATTGAGCTCAGGGAATTTCTTGCGCTGAATGTCTGTCGTTTGACCTTTTACAGAGAAGAGCAGCAAAACATTCATCCGGAGAATCAGGAGCACGTTCGGGCGGTCCGCCAACAGCTTCAGACAGAGCAGGTAAGTAGCTGTTTACAGCTTCGGCCTTTCTAGGGAAACATGATGGATATTGAAAGACAGGGTGGTTGGGGGTATAAATGAATACACAAACAACATATAAAACAAAAATATATACATTTTGTTTGAATGGTGGTTAGAATTTACTTAGCACTTATATCTGCATCTATACATACCGATATTATTGACACCGCTTTAAATGATTTAATCTGCTACAGTCTCTTCAAAGCTTTTTTAATACTTGTGTTATTGTTCTGCAGCACCTTGTATCAGTTGTTTTGAATGGTGCTCTAATAAATAAAGTTACTATATACTTACTATATGTGTAAATCCTACTGAACACCAAAATCTTAAGAAAAGAAATGAAGGTCTGGAAAAAGTTTGGGATTTTGAAATTGAAACAGTAGGAACCATGCTTATACTACAGTACTATGAAGACATGTCATGTCCTTTCTTTTATAAGTTGCTACTATATGATAACACGTATTTTAAACCCTCACATGCATTTTTGATGTGTATCTATTTTATTCCTTTATGCCAGGATGAAAACGTTCAGTCAGAGGCGAGGCAGCAGTATTACACCGACATGTCTTGTCCTGTGTGTTTACAGCAGGCTGTTCTGCCTGTGGAGACCAACTGTGGACATCTCTTCTGTGGTAAGACTTTTGTATAGCTACTAGTAATATATAGTAAGCAAAGTAAGATTGTCACATTTTAAAAGTAAAGAAAAGTTGAAGACATTCTTCACTGCAGGAGACACCCAGAATTCATACAAGCACATGTGCATAGAGCTTTTATTTTGACGACGCCAAGCTCTTGAAATGTGTGTGACTTTACTTAATCATTCCCCGTCTGCGGTGGCAGAGTTTGAATGGATACAGTTCAGATTTTAGAGATGGTCAGGTGAATCGTACAGTATTGACAAGTGAGAAGAAGTCCTCTGTGATCTTTCTTCGTACACTAGGTGAGAGTACACACATCTGTGTTTGCCCTATTTTGATCATAGTGGCAAGTGCGCAGACAGAAAAGAACAGGAGCTTTGAACGGTCTGGACTCAATATCGTATTTGTGTGTGTGTGTGTCTTTGTTCTGTCAAATATGTATGTCCTCCCACCTGCGGCAGCAGCACTAAGAGTTGGCAGTGACTAATGTTATCTCCATTTCACCACTTTGACTGGTCTCCTCGGCTCCACAGCCACATTTTTCTTCCATTACGATCCATAAAAAAAATTGCAATTATTCTATCACAAATCTGGTAAATTTAATAGTAATCTGAGTTCTTCAGTTTTCCCTACGGCACTGCACCCCTCTCTCACTCACAGTTTAATCCACACACAGCCAGCCTCTTCCTGCCTCATACACAGAGCTTGCTTTTTTTAAAAATCAATAATTGTTCTACGATCAGCTATAAGATTCCAGGATTTTCTGTGTAAAAGCCTCAACCTTGATCTCTCCTGATTTGATCATTTTGTGCATCTTTTTGTCCTTGATCTTATTAGGGAAACCAAGGTCACTGGGAAGACACAACAGTGATGTTTAGTTTGAAGTAATAGTAAACAGAAATATGAGGCAGAATTCAAATGTGTTGAATCACAAACACACAAATGAAGAAACACATAATTCAGGGATATATCTATCAGATAGATTGGTAGAATGATCAGATCTTTGATTGGTCCTATAAAGTACAATTCTGTCTTGCTCTGCAGGTTCCTGTATTATAGCCTATTGGAGGTATGGAACTTGGCTGGGGGCCATAAACTGTCCCATCTGCAGACAAATGGTGAGACTTGAAACAAATGTTGGATGTAGAATAATCAAGTTGACCGTTGTTTATTAGGAACATCCTTACAGCGTTTTCTGTAGTAGAGCTCAATGTCCCTTGCTGAATACCCCCTTAGAGATAAAGTGATCTCAAATGGGCGAAACGGCGGTACTATCTTCAAGGGCTTCTGTCTGTAGGGCTGAAACGGTATTCTTTTTCAAAGTTTATTTTTTGAAGTGACAGATTGGTGCCATGATATTAATAATACTTTTCTCCTAGTTTTTCTCTAAAATCCATAGACACAAAGAGGATGTATGACATGTTGTGGTATCCTCCCCTCAGATAGCCCTTCATGTCTGTTTTCATCCTTGGGTAGACAGATGATGCTGTTCCCACATTCAGATATTATTGTTTTATTATTAAAAGTTCCACTCAGTATGGTTAGTATTGATATTGTCATAATTTGTCTGTTTTCCTCCTCCTCGACCAGGTGACGTTACTCTTCCCTCTCTTTCATGAACATGCCTCTCCTCAGGATGGGGAGGCAGTACCCCAGCTTATCCTGACAGATATCAATGATTACAACCGCAGGTTCTCAGGACAGCCAAGATCTGTGAGTACACGATACCGATTTTGATATTTGGGATTTATTTATTTATTTATTTTATTTATTTCTATATATAGATATATATATATATATATATACTCTGGATTATAATTCACTGTTTGTGTTTTACATTGGTTTTGCTACTGGAGCGAGGCTCCTGTGTTGTCTCTGGTTGATGATGTCATATGAATACGCCTTTTAAAAACAGCTCCATGCTCCAGCATGGTTGTCTTGTCAGAAGGAAAATAAAGTCCCGCGTTTGTGGTTGAGCAATCAAAAGCTCTGCAGCTCTTTTGTTCCTGCATCTCCCACAAACCAATATATTTGCTAATATACATTTTTTCTTAAAGATTGGATGAAATCTATCCCTCATTTTTACCACAGGACTGCCACAGTACAATGATGTATGGCAATGTTTACAGCATCTTTTTACGATGTTGTCTTGTTGCTTCTGTGTGACACACACTAATATATGGTCACATTTTGTGTTTGAAATTGTTTATTTTTGTGAGTATGACCTCCAAGCTATCTAGCTGAAATTCCTACATTCCCTTCCATCAGCCTGCATTGAGAACACAACATCTAACATCTCCTCTCTCTGCATTTTTTTCTGTTTAAACAGGTTTGCAATGTGTTGTATCATAATCTGATGCAACACAGCTTTACATGTCTAACTTTATCATCCTTGAGTTTCATGCAACATTGAGTTCCCAGATTGAATGTTAAGAGTAGAAAACTTTTCCATTACGTGTAATGGAAGTGAGCCAGGCGCTTTCAGTTAAACTGGGGGCTGATGATCTTCTGGCTCCTTGACAGTTTTATTTTCATGCAAAAGATGCTCATCACTGCCAGAGACATTCTCCGTGTCCTATTAGCAACTTTGTTCCCATTACGTTTTTAAAATCTGTATCCATTTCTTTGCTCTTCAGTATGATAACAACAAGAGGAATTTCTCATCTGCCTAAGCTTTTCATAAACAAATATGGGACATGACTTTGCATGCTAGAATGGCATGCATATCTCCAGTAATGTCAGGATGTCTGCAGATCGTGTGTTCACAAGTATGCAGATGACATAATGACTTCTGTTGCATATTCTAACTTTGGGAATATATTCAGACATTCCTATAATAAACCTGTTCTCTCCTCTGTCTGTCTTCTTCCCTCCAGCTGATGGACAGGCTGCGAGATGTTCCCACTCTGCTCCGCCATGCCTTTAGGGAGATGTTTTCAGTGGGTGGCCTGTTCTGGATGTTCAGGATCCGGATTCTTCTCTGCCTGGTCGGTGCGTTCACCTACCTGGCCTCGCCGCTCGACTTCATCCCTGAGGCGCTCTTCGGTCTCCTGGGATTCATGGATGACTTCTTCGTCATTCTTCTCCTCTTTGTTTACATCTCTATCATGTATAGAGAAGTGGTTACGCAGAGACTGACTGGCTAGGTCCTTGGTCAACACACCTGACCGATGAGGTGTACACTTGATGGACACATAAAGACTTAAAATGATCGATAATGCCGGTTCTCTCGAATGGGCTTACTTAGTGGCCTAGGGTGTTAAAGACTTTGACTGGATTCAAAGACTATGAATCAGAAGTGTTGATTTTGTAAATAGAATTCACTGCTAATGGAGCATAGATTGAATCGAGGTAATGTCAAGGCTAAGAGACTACAAAACGTAATGTTGTCTTGAGATGTGGTGTTTTGGATATCCACTTTGCACCTACAGTAACTCATATAGATCCTTATGTCCCATTCAGGTACTTGTGGGATATATTTAGCTAGTATTGCTACCATATACCATATAGGTGCAGACAAATTTAAAGAATGACAATTGGCACATGATTTTCCATGCTGAATAAACCTTGATGTATTACAATTTGAGCTAAGGTTCTGCCTGTAGCGCTTATTGTACTTAGCCACCATGGCTTCCTGAAAGTTGTTTCACTTTCAATTACTTTTCAAGTACCATAAAAGATTGATGGCAGTGTTCACTATATGAATTCAACCGTGGCAGCCTGCTGCACCAAGGTCATCACCCACCACACAACAAAAGAACCATCAAGTTTTGGCTGCACAGCCTGCCTGGTCCATTGCACAATATATGAGGCTGCTTGTGGCCCCACAGCCACAACAGTGGCCTGAAAAAGATAATGATGCTCTCGCTTATGTAACCTGGTGACGATGCTTTATGCATACACATTGCTCCTTTTTTCATGCTTTCAGAGCCAGAGGGGGAATCGCCTGGATCATTTTTCATTTATTGACCAAATCTGATAACTTCCTGCATTCAGTGGCTGTGAACTGAAGGGACCAGTGTGTTGTTTGTTGACTTTTCCATCAACATATTTTGATTCAGAAAATAAAAATCTGCCTCCAGACATGGCAGTGTTTTGGAAATGCAAAATGTAACAAAGGACATACCCACCAGGATCAGAAAAACAGAAAAAGAAGCAAAGCCAAAGGCAGAAAGAGCCATCACACCAACAACCTAATACATCTCAAAGTCAGTGAATGAGCAACACCATGTACACCCAAAGCTTTCTAAGAGCTTCAGTTAATTTTTGGAAGTGTAAATAGAAGAATGTAGATATTTTGTATAATAATACCTTGTTCTTTTCAATTGCTTGTGCATCACATGACCAAAAGATAGGCACAAAGCATGCAACCAAAAGATAGGCACAAGATGCACATGCACATTACAATTTACAGGAATATTTCAATCATAATTCTTTTTTTTCTCCAATTGCTTCTGAGGTGCATGACCCATAGAGTCTCAACCAATCTCATCTCAAAATGTTCAGGAGGAAGGACCATAGGATGCACAAGCTTACATGTTCTTCAATTCTTAATTTATCATTTTAGGCCCTGTTATGAGAAATGAGGTTTGAGTATAATATAGCTTTTAATTCACAGTCAGCTGGATGGGCTGCATGCTGCAGGCCTCAGAGTGTTTAGGTGCTGAGTGGTTTTGCCTGGCTTGATTCTGTTGATTTCTTTTGCATTTGACAGCTGGTACAGGGAGTGCTGCAAACTGGTTAAATTGGAACAATCCAACACAAAACCTGTAATGGACAAATTGTGGCAACTGCTGCATTCATAAAATATTCACTTTAAATGCCAAGGGTGTTCTCACCATTATACAATAACAGTCTAATGTACTCTGTTCTCCATTACAAGCAAGGTACATTTCTCATTATTCTTTTCATTCATTTTCATATAATATGTAATCTGGTAAAAAACAAAAAACACACACAAAAAGAATCACAGTACAGAGTGTGGAGTGGATATGTGGATATGTCTCTTACACTGATCATTACTGATCATTTATAGTACCACACACTAAAAGTGTGTAAATGTTTTCCAAACAACATGGCCTTTGTAAAAATATCCTAAATTGAGACTTTCCTGTTCTTGCAAAGGGTGGAGGAAGATGCTGGCTGTCCCGGGTTCAATAGTTACAGTATGATATGTGCTAAATAAACTAAAGTACCTGACGGAAGAAGGGGGGTAACATATCTAGAACCATAGACAAAGTGATTGCTGATCTGATAAACATTTAGAGTCTCAAGCCTGGTGACGAAAGGTAGATGTGGCTGTGCGGCCACCGCCCCTTTGCTTGTGCTTTGTGGACTGAAGCCAATACATCTAAATGTAGTGTGACTTGTAAATGCTCCTGCTGCTATGAAGCTGAGAACCTCTTCAGTGAGCGTCTTGCCCTGTTGGGAAATAGCTGTAAGAACAGTTAGACTTAGAGGGACAATTGCATTGGTGCAATATACATTTGAAGAGTTCCCTTCCAAAATGTGATTTCTACCATTTGAAAAAAGTAGCATCAATGATTTCTGGCCTAAAAGTAAACATTGCAATGCATTTAAACAATTTTCTTTTCATTTGAGTCAATAGGGGAAATTGAACGGCAGTGATTTACTACTTTTGCTTAGCATTAAAATCTTGGCTAACAATGATTGTTTTAAAAAAACGCCTGGTGTACAAAAATTGCATCCACCTTGATCAGATAGAGGCAATGCTCGCTGGGAAGCTGGGGAACAAACAAGCAGCTCAGCAGAGAGATATGAAGCCAGGAATCTGACTTTTTTTTCTGCTCATACAAGCTAACGCCTACACAAATCATTTATATCCTATGCTCAGTTTCTCTCGCCTCTTTCTCAAGATTACAGTGGAAGGTTTTCCACTGAGAATATGCCCAGAAGCAACAGAAGGTATTAAAAAATCCTCCTGGCCTTCTTTGTCGGATTGCATGACAAAATTCCTGTTTTGTGCAAACACATTAAAAAGATGAAGATGTTTATAAAAGTAGCTAAGGGTGTGGCAGTTCCTCAGGTGGTATGAAAGCCTTTGAACCATCTAGAGGAGGAAACATGCACAGTATGCTGGATATACATGATAGTCACATCATACATATCCAACATTCAACTTTCAATACACGTAACATGTTGTGCCTTGATGCCAAGATGAGAACCCTCCAGCAGAACCTATAGCAGCATTATAATATTTTCATCCTTTACTTTATAACTACACTTCACATCGTATCCATATGGACAATACGTTTTATTTCAACTAGATGATGGAGCCCTCACTGTCCTGTCTGCGACAACAGCTGTTGATATAGCTACTCAGTATTGCATTAGGAACTACGCATCTACAGCGTGTTAAAAATAACCTCTTTTGTTATCACTCCACTGCCAGAACAGAAGTTGTTGTTTATTATTGTGCTGTGTGACCCGATTTTCACAAACAGCGCCCCCAGTCTGCCTCTCTCGGTACTTTCCTTTCACAAGCGATTGTAAATAAAATACAACATCGAGCCTAATAAGTATTTTTAAGTTCATCCAAAGGCCATTACGATTTACCGCACAGGAAATCGCACATTAATCTAAATTGTGGCAAGTTTTTATACACGGCTATCAGAGCCATCATCAGAGCTGTCAGATGAACGGTCCCGTGAGCGTCAAACAACCCGCCAACCAATCCCTGCGCTTCGAATCTTACGTAGACCCAGGGAAAAGTAGGCTACGTCAGAGCCGTGCGCGTGAGCATTATTGGAGACAAACAGAAAGTTTGCAGCATAATTTGTATTGTAGAAAACAACATATTACTGTCGGTGTCATTGCCATGGTAGAAGGCGTTTGAAACTCAGGCTTCAAAACCAACCTGTCATCTCTTACAACACTAATTATGCTGCACGCTTTGTTTTTTATTTAAGTATATATTACAAAATTCAGTATAACATTCAGCTTATAAATGAAAAAGGTGTCAGTTTAACAAAACATCCTTATAGAAGTGCTGCACGCTTTATAGTTTATCTCCCTGACGTATCTGACTCTTCCTCAATGCTTGACTGAACCAAAGAGAATATAGCGATGCGAGAGACTCACCTGGTGGCAGTCTCCTGTACAAATAAGAATACAGGGCGTCTGCGGGTCATGAAAAGAAATCGTAGTCTTCTTCTTCTTCTTCTTCTTTCTGTTTTCATCACTTCTCTTTTCCCTTTCATATTTCTTACAGTGAATTGTGTTAATTATGTGAATCATTATAAACAGGTTCCACCGCTCCTCCACTTGGCACTGGCCAGGCACTAAACATCTGGGGTGTTTCCCAATAAGCTTTAGAGTTTTGTTCAGCTTGCCATGCCCCAAGTCTTAATCTTGTCATTATTATTATCTCTTCTATTTCTTTCTATTTCCACTGTATTAACCTTGTTCTGGAGATGATATAAATGTCTTCCTTTCAATGCACTATCCCATTGTTCTTGCCATTTCTGTATTGCTTTCCTACAGACGCTTCTTTTAACTTCTGATTTGTTTAGTGGAATGTGTCAATGAATTATATTTCTCTGCAAGATTGCTCAGCCAGAGCATCGACAGCTTCATTGCCTCCCAACCCACACGTTACATGAATACCAAGGTGAATTCTTGAGTATATGTGAAGGATTTCAAACAAGAGATCTTGACGGCTGCTCAGATGAATGGATCTTAGACTCATCAATACAGAGTATGAATCTGAACACATCAGCACATTTTCAGGTTTTTCAACTTCAACCCACTGATGTGTCATCACTACTGCCGACATCTCCACAGTATAGACTCCAAGAAATGTGTTTGTTTACCCACTTCTATTTCTATTCCTGGGATCACAAATGCAGCTTATATCCGTCTGTGTATATTTGTAAATACTCTCGATGTTGGCAGATAAGTCAAATTCACCTCTCTGTCTTTTTCTCAACTCCAGCATGTACACATCTATCACAGGAGATGTAAGCAGCCATGGTGCCAACTCAGGAATCACTACTGCATGACTCATTATCGCACCAAACACTCCCATCTCCTCAAGAGTGTTTCCTATCCAAAACTAGATTTCTGAGTCATTCCATGTTCCCAGTAATATTCCTTCCCATGATGAGAATATGAAAAAAAAAGTCTTCAAACGCCTTCAATTATATTATCTAAATTCAAGGCCTTAAAAGGTCTCGAATACAGCTAAGTCTATGTTTTAGAGATCTTAGAAATGCTGTGTTTTCTTAATGCATTGTTTTTCTAGTGGGAAATCAGCCCATATGCAGATACTGTCTTCTGATAGGTCTACACGTGTTTTCATTTTCATGTGTATTTCATTGGCACAAAGGGGTCTTACATTTGACTCTAACTGGCATTAAATATGTCTGTAAAATTCTTAAGTTTAACTCAATGAAATTTGAAGACACTGTGTAAATACCCTAGCAGAGCAGACTGCTTCTGTTCTGAAACTCATTCAGAGTGTTCAGAGACTCAGTTCAATCATTTTCTAGTGCTGTTAACTTTAATTCAGTGCACACCCAAGCAAATGTGCCTATAAACAATAATACATATGATTACACCGTCTTTGTCATTGAATGTTTGGTTGCTTGCAGTTTTGAGCTAGTAATTACTGTGCTTGCACAAAGTACACTATTGATGATGTGATGAGTGATGTCATCAACTCTTACAGACAGAGGAGCCACAGATAAACACACACAGTCCCTCTGTCACTGCTGATACTACTGCTACTATTACAACAACTACTACTACTACTTCTGCTATTACTACTGCTGCTACTACTACTACTTATGCGACTACTACTATTTAATACATTATCTTTCTGATTAATTAAACTTTTAAAACATTTTCAACATGATGCAACCACACACATTCTTTAGAATATTTAACCATTTCTAGTTTAGGTTTATTCTACTGTTGCACTTATTGTAAGTCACTCTGCACAACAGCATCAGCTAAATGCCTGAAATGTAAATGTAAAAACAACATACACTTGAAAATGTAAGATCCAGAGTGTAGGGTGAATAGCAAGATCCACAAAAAGAGAACAGTGTTAGCTACCTTTACCTACTGACAGGCTACAGATATCCATCACTGCACACATGGCTGGCTTTTAGAGCAAATGCATAATTCATGCTTTCATGTTGACTTTAGCTGCAGGTATGTAACCAGTTGACAGTTGAACAGCATGCTATTTTGTGTGTATGTATGTGTGTGTGACATTGTAGATTACATTCAGTAAAATATGCCCTCTCAAGAAACAGAATAAGAACTTTCTCATCTAACATATCTATATATATATATATAAATTGTTTCGTGTCATGTCACACCTCGAATGTGTCTGAACTACAAAGGAAGCAGGAAAATCGAGTTTTCCTTTAAAAGGACTGGAGACTCCGCCCACCCAGCCCGCCTCTGGCATACGCCACTCCGGTAAAGCAGCGAACCCTATCACAGGGCCGAGAGGCTGCCACAGAGATCTCTGAAGTGTGTGAAACAGACAGCTACTTCCCTGGGCTCTGTTCTCAACACAAACCCAGTCTACGTTAAGTTACTATGAGTACTTCGGAGTCTTTGGACCGAATGGAACTGTGCGAGAGTCTCTTGACATGGGTAGGTTATGAAATCCGGAGCTTTCTCTGCGTTTGTTTGTGTTTACTGACACACAGCTCTCAGGCGCCGGCGATATTAGCATAGCCGGCTAACGTTAGCAAGACACAAGCTACGGTTAACGTTAGCTCTTGGGCAACTGTGGGGGGAAAATAACGTTGGTTACGTATACAGGCCAGCTGTATGGTGTGTGACTTAACGTTATCTTGTGTTTGCTAGCCGCTAGGAACCTGTCTAGTAAAGACTGCAATTTGGGTTCTGTCAGTTACCAGCTAGTTCTGTCAGTTACCAGCTAGTTGCCTAATACCGTGTCGTATAACGGTCGGATCATGTACTCGTCGGCAAAGACGTCGTGGAGACAACGGCCTTGTACCGTGTGGCTCTTTAACCAGCCGTACCGTCGGGCTGAGCACATAACGCCGTGGGTCGGTACATTCCAGTCATTGTTGTCTAATGTATGTCCGCCTCTCCGTTCCCTTCCCCTTGATTCATACGAGCAAACACGGGATAGCCTTATAGCTTAATACTTGAGTTCTTGCTAAAACCTAAACACAAACCTATCAAGGGAAAAACAAACAAACAATTTTACAATCTCAGGGCGGTAACGTTATAATAGTACTTAATGTAGGGCACAGGTGCCTAAAAAGCACAAGATAGCACCCATGTAAAATATCCTGGTGCATGTTAACAACCTTCAAATACAAATATCCATCAAAATGTCAATGAATTATCTGGTCATCGGTGTTTAACGCTGTATGTTATATCGGAAGACACGTAAATATCGAAAGACCACAGTGACATCGCTGATTAAAAAGCAAACGGTTCAGTCATCCACAAGTAGAGAAGAATCTGTCTGGCCCCATGTGTAAAACACATTGTCTCACATATACACTATAGAAATGGTCAGATATTTCCTATTTATATGGCTTGTTTTCTTTGTCTCATCTGACAAAATCCATCAAAATGTAGCAGCCCAGTGTGAAGCCTTATAATGTTACCTCTAAATAGCTTCCTTGGTCTGGGAGGTTGGCTGGCTTGTAGATATTTGGTTTCCTTCATGGGACCCAGATTCAAACTTGACCTTTAGACAGGTGCTTTCCGCAGTTAGTTTAATACCACTTTTCCATGCTTTGTGAGTGTGTATCAAATTTTGTTAATTGGTCAGTTAAACTGTTGAGTAGCTCATTTTAATGAAGTATTGACTTGTGTGTTACTAAATAATTAACCCCAGATGGAGAAAAGTGGTCTTAAAGTGATTGGTGCAAGTGATTGGATGCATTTTACGTGACAAGATAAGCATAAGTAATAGATGTGGTTGATAAAGCATATATGAAATGGCACACTTCAGTTGCAGCACTGAGATAACTCAACTGAGGTAAACTGGCTTGCGTGCATATGATGCACAGACACTTAAGCATGTGTGTTGATAGTAGATAGAATCTCATACACATTAGCCCAGGGCACCAGGCTCACATTGGCTTTCAGGGCTTTTCTTCTTGCAAATGAAAAAATGATCTCACTTATTTAATTTAGGCCTATGCATTGCAGAAAATAAAATAAAAACGTTGAACGTTTCTTCAGGACAAGCATGAATGTCAGGCCCAGAAATGTCACTGAAATTGTTTATAATTTTCAGTCAGTCAAGTGTTAAATTGCAAAGTCAGCTACTGTAAAACTAGGAATGTTTTGAAGGAATATTTACCCATATAGTATTCTTCATGACAGAATTCCCAAGTGGTAGCTGCAGTTAGCCAAAACAAAACCTGGGTCATTTAATGTAACAGATATCCAACAAAAAAATAAATCTTGCCATTGGCCATTGAGATTGATGTCATGGAATTTGTAATATGGAAGCATAATGGAATTTGATGAGCACAAGCTGTGACAAAGCTGCTTTAAATGGGTGATTCCTGAAGTCTGTCAGGATTTTCATTGCTCTGGGGATAAAGTGGGTTTACACATGCGTTAGTGTGTCAGTCATGTATAGGCCTACATGCTGCATATGTATGTGTACCAGAGGTGCACTGATAGTATCAGAATCAGTGCCTATCCAGCTCCCAAGTACTCACACTGGCATCGGAAATGAAGCTGTCCTGATTCTGATACTTTAATAACTTGTGCTTTGCCGTAGTAAAATAATTTTCCAGCGGAAAAATGTCTGACTGTGACTGTCTGATGACAGTGGAGGAGAGGTGAAGCCGTGTCCTCAAACCAGCTATTGACAGTTAGAATAATACCATAAGAGGTGATTCTTCCTTCAAAGAAAAACAGAAAATTTAGTGGTTCTTGGATTGTTAATCGTATCGGCTGATGTACATAATAAAGTACTCGGTACCCGTATCGGCTCTAAGACACTTGTATTTGTGCACTTCTAGTGAATGTGCATGCTCATGTGCTAAATCCTATATATTAGGCTTGCTTTTCCAAGTAGTGGATTTGTTGATGATAGGGGTGTCTGTTGTATGTTGTATCTTAAATCACTGTGAGCAGAAATATCATGCAGCTGATGGTGCTTAATATTGTTTTTTGCAGAATCAAAATATTTCATACACCAGAAAAGGTCGAGGTTTTCTGCAAGGTAACTGTTAGTCGTGACTGGAGTGTGGTACAGGCAAGCTCCCTCGCCCCAGAATGGCACAGCCACCCTGTTGATCATTATTGTCCAAAATGTGAAAACCACTTGTTACATCAAAAGTATTGTTCATTTTTAAAACATGATATTTTTTAATGCCCATTGGGTACAAAAAAATATTGCTATTAATTTCCATACTTGTAGCCCATCACTCATCCTATGTCTGTCCATGATGTCAGTGTCTTCTCCTTTTCCTCTTGGCCTAGCTTGGCCTGTGTGAAACTCAGAATGGCCTCTCTTCATCTCCCCAGTAATGATGTGGCTGGCTAACATTCCTCACATGCCTGTTAACTGTAGAGTCACAGCACTGAGTGTGACTTATTGTTGCTAAAACACTGGAGAATGTCACTTCTTCCTAAACAGCAATGCAAACATCTAGCCAACTTGTCCTGCTTTAGGCCAAGGCAATAGACACATAAATACGTGTTTCTTATTTATATATTGGGCATTTAATATGCAAGGCTACATAAGCGTTATTAAATGTATATGTTGTTTGAAAAGTCATATTTATCTTAGTTTATTGTAACAAAGTATACTCATGAATGCAGGTAGGAAGGAAGTGCAAAAGTCATGGTTTGCAATGGCATAAAGGAAATAATTTGAGGTATTTCTTGCTAACAGAGCTGAATACCAATGTTTTAGACAGAGTATAGGGGACATCTGGATTCACTGACTATTTTTTGAAATAAAATGAATAGCTAGAGAGCTCAGAGGATGAGGCATCACCTGAGGAGACACAGCAAGCTAAAATTGTCTGGCATCTATTCTAGTCAAAGAGTAACTTGTATGCTTTCATTTTAGAGCCAGCATTACATAACCTCAGATTTGGATTTGATAAGTGTTTGAAATGTAGAAAATGATTAAGGCCAAACATTTGTGCTAATGATGTGATGTGTTAGAAAGTGTGGAAAAACAAATTGAAATACAGAAACGTTTGTTTTTGCTGGCTCTGAGGCGGATATAGTTTGGCCAAGTTCTATTATGAGCACTGCCGCTTTTGTGAAATTAAGCATTTACAGCCACGATGTGAAAATGTGCTTGTAACATTGGCATACAGAGAGAAGAGACCACTCCTGTAGAAAGTGTGCAGGGTTATAGTAACACCTTACTCAGAAGAGCCACTTCATTTATGCTTCCCGCGAAAAGGGACGTATTGTAGTGCACACTGCCAAAACGATGGCATTTGGGAGTCACGTGAGGTCACACACGGTCACCCAAAATCTTTAAAAATGCAGATAATGGCGCAGTTACGTAAACGTGCCTTTGTCCTGGGTTGGCTGAATGAAGAGGAACGGAAGCCAGTGGCTAATTCTGGTGTTTTGTTTCCTTGCTAGAGAGATGAATTTTCCTACTGTAACACTAAAGTACTGGAAATTTCAGGCACGTTGCCTTTGTAAGAAGTGCGAGACTCATGAATGACATATATGCCATTCATACAGAGCTTGCATTAGTCTAGCCACACATGAACTAGGCGTTAGGAGGCCAAGCTGCGGATTGCAAGCGTAACTGTCACCTGAACTCTGTAACTCTCAGCTGAGTAAAACCGATGAACTGCAATCATAGCAGTGTGTACAGAATGTTATCTGTTGCTCAAACTGTTGCATTGATTGTGCGTCTGTTAGTTTGCCTATTTATCAATTATTCATTAAACGTTAACTGTTGTAAAGGGTTCAGTATTTCAGGTGTTTGATCACAGACACCAAAATTCAGACCGCGTGCAAAGAAATAGCCAAATATACTGGATGTATTGGGTATTTTTGCAGCACACACGAGAGCTGAAAAAGCCTCTCATTCTAATTGGTACTCCAAAAAATTGCCCAAGGTTATCAGGTCTGGTATTAGTAAATGTCATTGCTTTTATAGTGAAAACTCAGTGGTAACATTTTAGGGGCGTAAGGAACAAGTAGGCTAGCTCCTTAACACTCATCACCTGGATGTCAGCTAATAGCTTTTTAGCCCTATTCCTGTGACACAGGCTTTTTCCAGGCAGCCCATTTGTCTCCTTTTCCAGCTGTTTCCACAAACTGCAGAGTGTGTTTGTGTATGCCTGTGGGTGTTGTGTTGTCTGTAGGTGTGGATTTCCTTTTTTTGAGCCCAGTCTGTCATTACAGGGAATGAGTTCTACATGTCAGTGCCTCACTTCTGTCTTAGTCGGTGTACATAAGCCCACATGACCAAAAAAGCAGTTGTAGTTTTTGGAAACTTTGAAAAGACTTTTCCTGTCTTTTCCCATTTTCTTTATCTGCTTTTTTTGTCTTGTCTTGAGCATAATGATGAGTTTGTTTCTTGTTACTCCTCTGCATGGATTGTTTTGGTAACATATTTTGCACAAACCTATGGATTTAATATTGAGCCAAGTCTGCTTAAGTCTTGTTGTACTTCCTAGTAAAATGGAGGCCTGAGTATTGCGTTCAAGATCCATGAGATGCAGTACAATTCAACATCAACTACAGTCTAAAGCTACCTGATTTTGAAACCTGTCAAATTTTATCAGCCTAGACAAGAAAAACGGTATGACTTGGTCTACTGTGGGAAACCCAAGCTGCCTACACTAACCCTGTCTGGGTCAGAGATTGGTCACCACTGAATTAAAATAGATATAATGGATATCTCATTCTGCTTCATTCAGAAAGCTGCTGTTACCTTGGCAAATACATTATTGGGCTAAACATTCCCGTGGCTGTTCGGTCCAATGTACACGCTTCTTGTGTCTCATACACTGTCAGACGTGAAGCGGTGCTCATTTTCCATGTCAACTGAATTCTGATGGACATCAGATGGACATTTTCATTCAGCTGCCCTATTAGCAGATTAATATGGATGATGTGATCAAGGCAGATTGGCACGCTGACGTGGTATGATCACTGTTAGCCAGACATGGAACATGAACAAATCTTACTAAATCACAATCTAAAATCACCTCGATTCACGCTTTGCCTCCATTGGCCCGGGTTTAGCTATGCCACAGCCTGTCTGTCTCAAAGCAAACTTCTTCACTGTCTTTACAACCTGACTTGGATCACAGTTGAGTCAATAATGTTCACAACCTGGCCAAAGCTGGCTATACACTCTGATGTAAAGGACTAACAGTCATTGATTGGTTGAATATTCCCTGTATATTGTGGAAAGATGTTTGTGCTGTATTTAATGCATGTAATTGAAAAGTACATTTGATGGTTTGATATAAGTAGTTGGGAGAAGAATAGCAATGACACTGTCTGGTCTGTCTGCTGAAAATAAATATTGACTTGAGGTGCACAGACACCGTTTATGATATGTTGGTGATCCTCTGATAGTCACACAGTCTGTATTTACATTCATAATTCTGGGGCAGATGGCAGTTAAATCAGTTTTGTACTTGAGTTTGATTTTTCCAATATTCTAGAGAGGAATAATTTTGTTTTAATATTTTGGTTGACAAATTTGTGACCATGATGCATTATGGAGTATGGAAAGTACAGTACTGTGCAAAAGTCTTAGGCACCCTTATACCTTATATAGAAATTATAGAAATTTGGTCTTAGATGGTTATTTTTTGTTTTCTGCATTAGTGGTTTTGGGTTTTTGTTGATTTACTGTTTGATCATGTTATCAAGAGCATTTTAATGGTCTCAATCTGCTTTTCCTTTTTCTAATTGTTTTATAGCAATTAACCAATATGAAACTTGGAAGTGAAGTCTGCAGATACTTTGCATTGATTTAGCCACAACAGTTAGAAAATCAAGAGCTACTTCATAGTATGAACACACCGCGTACCAACCTAGAGCACCAGGCAGCTGCTACCATGCTGCCTGGTGCTCAAGCACACACTTTATTTCCCTTCTGCCTACCAGTTATAGCTGACAACTATCGTTTCCTTTTGGAGTAAGACATACTTGCCTAACGAGTCGGCTTTTTAACTTTGACCCACAGTTGGATGACATTTTTGTCTTGTGCCCATCTCGTTTTGAAGCGCTAGTTTTGCACATCTAGCTGGACTCTGCTTGTTGCGTTTAGCTATTGACTTGTCCTGCATTGCGATAGTGTGAAACAGCGCTCATGACCGGCGTCCTGCTGGTCAGAGTACCATATAACCAACCAAAAATAGAGCATGGGAAAATCTAATTTAAAACAATTCAGTTTTTTCCGTTCTGGTGGCTTTGGCGGCCGCCAGGGAAAACCCTGAGATGATTACCTGCTTACCTAAAACGATTATTCTACATTAGCTGATTTAACAATGTGTCTCAGTTTGATTTTTGTTGCATAATCAAGGGAAAAAGGAAAAGATTATTGCAGTGGATGTAGAGGTGGTTGTTGAGCTACTTTACTATGTGGTCAGTGCTTCAAGGTTCAGGGATTAATATAATCATAATAAGCTGATTGGGAGATGATTATGATGACTCAGTGGACACGGCCTAGCCAGAGCCAGCTATCTGGCTAGGCCGTGTCTGGAGATACGAGTTCTGTCATTACCACTGAAATCAAACTTCTCACTGTGCATTGGTCCCAGGCGTATCATCATACTTACCATCTTAATTCATTTAGAAACTGTCTTGCTAGCCAGGCTGTTCTACTAACCATCCATACCGTTTGAATACATAGTACTCTGTTTAGCTTTCTAAATTTTACTGCCAACAATCAGGGACGTCCAGTACAAAATGAGCAAATCTGCTACGCTCATTGTGATTAAAATCTGCTATTTGTTGGATGCGTTTATTCAAAATACCTCATGCTTAACTTACATCAAAAGGTTTTGCTGCTTGCTACAGAGATTCATTTTTAAACTAAAATATTTTCTACTTGCCATTAAAGTAAAATTCTGTTTAAAACATTTAATATCCCAGGTGGTTGTGCCCGTTTCTTCACTTTTTCTCTTCATTTATTGATTTATTTCATTGATTTCTGATTTTGGTGCTCATTCAGTACTGTGAGTGAGTGAGTAATTTTCACTGCTGTTGTCATTCTCCTTTCCATAGTCAGTGACTTGGATCTTGCCACTTTCCACTGTGCAGCATTGATGGAAATTATACTTTGCAATACCATAGGTGTATACATCTGCGTGGGTGGGAATCAGACCCATTACCCTGGAAAGGTTAGTGCTAAAAGGTTAGAGGGCCATAAAGCATGTGATAACATAACATGCTGAGAAACTCTGTATGGCAACTCTCTGCAGATGACACTTGTTAACTGGTTGTCTTGGGGGAAACTCCTCTATCAAGGCCTAGTCCCTTGACCGTGTGCATTTGTGTTTGTGTGTGTGTGTGTGTTTGAGAGCAACACACACTGGCTTACTGGGGCTGTCCTATATTTTCTACATCACTTCCCTTCCACCTCCCTCCTGCTCAGGGAAATGGAGCAGACCAAATCTTGTAGGGGTGGAGAGCGATCTCTCTGTAGTAGACCTGTCTGTACGTGGCTGTATGCATCTGGGTCTGTTGGCTGCTGGCCAGTTAGCCGTTTACTGACCCCTTTCCAGCCAGCTGCTTTTTTAAACAGAATTTTTTTGGTTTTTAACACAGGTAACGGCCCCGAATCAAATCACCTTATTGACATTAGGAGTCTTGTAGTCGTTCCTCGCTTTATTTTAGCGCTGTACTAGGGTAGGACTAGGGGCTATTGCTCTTGTTGCATCTCATATAATCCAACACAACCTCCTATTGCGAAAACAAAAGTGAGTTTATAAATCTACACACTGCCCACGTGTTTATAATGGTTTGTGCCAGACAATTACTGGACACTTTTTAGTTGTCAATGATGTTAATGTGGCAGGGGGGTGTGGTTGAGGCGTTGGCTGGATGCAGGAGAGAATCAGGCTGGCAAGCTGGTAGCAAGCGCGTGCTACAGTGGTGAGCCGTACAGAGGAAAAGAGACAGGATACAGTGAGTTTACTGGCCGGCACACCGGTAAAGACAAACGCGCGGTTAAATTGGTTCCAGGCTGCAGTCGTCCTCCAAGCCTTAGTTGGCCGCAGCCGGTGTCGGATGCAGCGAGTATTACATAACACGGGGTATTGTTTGGGTTTAGCCCCTTATTGGCTCTGGGCCAGCAGCCTGGCCTGAACCACCCGCTAGCTGACTGAAAGCGTGGTGGCTTGACTGCCTGAAAAACCAGCTGATAGGTGTAGGAATGCTAACACAGATACACAAACGTTTGGAGAGAGATCAGTTGGAAGATAGACAAGAAAAATCTGCTGTGTAACTAGTAACTTGAAAGGTTTCATATCATACATTTGTCGGTGAAATTAGTTATAAAGCCTTCACCGGTAGCTGGAGGCTCTTACTGACAGAGAGGCCAATGAGGTAGCAAGAGGCATGGGCTGGTATCAAATAATAAAACGGAGAAACCATATTATGCCTCGGTGTGAATCATTTAAAAAAGACCAAAGGCCATCTTTGCTTGCTGTGCTGTGGAAAAGGGGCTGCTGACTGCTGGATGACGTAATGCTTCCTTTTGATAGCGCTATGGTGGATAGTTGGGTTACATTTTGAATTCCAAAGGAAGTGACACAGCGTGTTTCAACTTTTGGTATCTTTTCATCAAGTTTAACGTTACAGACAGAGACATAGAGCGATGCGGTAGGCCTGCATAGCCTGGAGCATATGTAGGATAGACTAAATAAGAAGGTCAAACATGAGTTGAGTTTTGCCATATTGTCGAATTTTCAACACAAAGGATGGGGCACTACCTAAACCTGGAACGGGGGTGGCCTGTCTCGAATGAAAAGTTGCCTCATGGTGTGAGGGATTAGTTTCTTAGCCTAACTAGCTCTTGTTTGAAACACACAAAGCCTATTTTGTTAGCTTTTGTCCCATTTCCCATTTGGTGACTGGGTGTTCTGGGTGTTTCTGTCCTGGTGAACAGGTTGCTCAGAGTAGGATAGCACAGAGGAATACCTAGGCCTACATGAGTGGACTGACATGGTAATACATACATAGTACGTACTGCATAGTATAATACATAGTAAAGAATAGAAGAGAATACACTGAATGCACTATAGGAAAACTGGTAAATGGCAAAATCAGCTAAGTTTTAGACTTTCCACATCATGTTGCTCCCAGGCTTGTCAACTTTGTGAGACTGCTAAAGCATTATTTAGGTTTAGCTTGCCTGAAACATCCTCACAAGTGGCAATGTCACTGCATACTTTGTGGTATACAATTGGTATGGTTTGGTTTGGTTTGGTTTATGGTATGGTTTACATTTTGCAGTCTCCCAGGGAAGGCAAATTATGACAATTTAAACCGGTGACGATGAAACCTGAATTTGCCTCCTGAAGGTCACAGTTTGGTCGCCAGAGTATATATTAAAAAAGTTTTTTATGCTGCAGGAATGTTATGGTCTTCAGGCTCACCAATCATTCTTCTTTGTTGAAATAAAAAGTAAAGTAGAAGTCTAGAGTCTAACATTTAGTTGTTTGTTCAGTGATGTAACATGCTCTAATGCTGTGGGTGTTTTTGTGCGTGTAATGTCATCCCCATGCCATGTGAAGTGTGTCCTTCACTGAATATACGGTGTCAGATGTCATGTGTTCTTGTTTACTGATCTGTCCCTCTCTCATACACACACACACACACACACACACACACACACACACACACACACACACACACACACACACACACACACACACACACACACACACACACACACAC
>CABFOQ010037164.1:10113-37010 GCA_900660455.1 Gephyroberyx darwinii | reverse complement strand
GTGTGTGTGTGTTTTTTTTCTCTCTCTCTCCCTCTCTCTCACACACACACACACACACACACACACACACACACACACACACACACACACGCACGCACACGCACAGAATTAAGAGATTAAGACAGGTTTGCAAGACCTTTCACCACATCAAAAAACATGCGGGCAGAATGACAGTAATATGTCATCGACAGGTCAAAGAGACTGAGTGGTGCACGAAGACGGACTGCACAGCTAGGACATAGATCATACCGCCATTATACTTTACAATGATACTATACCAGACGAGCTATCACAATACCAGAGAGTAAAGAAACTACTTTCTGATTTGATATTTCATGTTTGGAGAATTCTGTGCACAAAACCAGCCAGCTAGCATTTGTGCTGTTCATTCACCTTTATTCGTATAACTGTGACTAACACATACTGCTAATGTGGTGCTGTTTCTCTGTATTAGCCACTTTGCTCCCCTGCTTTGGCTTTTCAAAATAATGCTTTATGGTCTTATTTCAGACACCTAACAGTAGAACTGGCCTAGCCCGAAACATGAACACCAGCCCCAGACAATTATTCCATTATATACATTAGAAGGGATGTCTGCATACCTTTGGCCATATAGTGTATGAATAACTATACCAGTGGAGTTGGTGGGGATTCAGCAAAACAAATGCTCCTTGACGTGGAGGCTTGAACCTGGGTCGCTGGTTGATGGTTGGTCTCTAACCACTAGGCCAAGCTGCTGCCATACTGAAGAAGACGTTTGTGGTGTGCTTTTTTGCAGAAACTATTGCCATAGATAGGCTTACTGACACCCAGTCCTCCATCCATGCAATTTTTGCCAACTGCCCATGGTAATCTATTTTGGAAATATATTGGAGAGCTACAACTAAAGGACTTGTGAGCCACGTAATGAGAACTGAAACAGGCTCAAAGATGTGCAGGCAGAATCTCAATCTCTAGTCCTCTTCCTGTCAACTTTCCAGCATTCCTGTTCTCATTCTCGCCCTTTATCCCCCTCCTCCTCTGGTGCGTGGACTGCTGGCGCTCAGACAGAAAATCATTCCCTTCTGTTTGTCTGGGCAAGAGTCTTTCAGACTGAAGGGAGGGAGGTAGAAGAGTGTATGGTGAGCAGAAAGTGAGTGACTTAGTTGGAGAGGAAGATAATGGGATTTGAAAAAAGTGACAGAGGTGGCATAAGAGATGAAGTGAGCGGGAGGGAGAGCGACATGGCTAGTTGAGGCTGTATTTATCCCTGCTCTGAGAAATGCTACAGTTTTGTCGGGGTGGAATGGCCTAAATCAGACCAATGTCATATTTTCGACCATTTCCAGTTCTGCTTTTATAATGTCCTTTCTCAGCCTTTTGTCCTTGTCTGATGTACTACAGTACTACAGTAGAGAAAGTACCTCATTATTAATGTTCCCCCAAGCTGGTGGTGTCCAGTTCTGCAGGTTTTCATTCCAGCCAATCACTATAGGAGCTGATTTCACCAATCAGCTCACCTACAACCAAAGATGGGGGAAGAAATTGGTGATATCAGCTGTAGTGATTAGTTGGAATGGAAACCTGCTGGACTGGATACCACTGGCTTGGCGAGAACATTGCTGATTATTAATTTCAGATACTTTGTTAGTACGTACTTACTGCAGATGTACAACACAGATGGAACATTATTGTCCTCCCATTTTCTGTTTTGTTTCTGCCTTGTTTTTGTTCATAAAGCTATGTGTGCAACTTCAAGATGGAGCTGTAAAACGTGACCGTGGGACAAAAATGAATTAACGATCTTACTTAAGATGTACTACTTCATAAGGGCTTAAGTATTGAGGGGCACATGTTGGATGTTACAGACTATCACTCACTCTTTGTTTGTGTGTTGTTCAGATCCAGACATTTGGAGTGGAGGCTCCATGCAAGACAGTAGAAGACTTGACCAGTGGTGTCGTCATGGCCCAGGCTCTACAGAAAATGTAAGTTTAATACATTTAAAACTAGAAACTGTTCAGACTTTTTTTCTTCTTCTCCCATTTACTGTAATTTCTGTGTACCTGTCGTTGTATACTTGTATATAAATTTTTGCTCTTGCCTCACTCCCCTTCCCCTATCCATCTGTATGCACTAGAAACACTGTGGTTCATACCATAACAGTGTTTTATTTGTTTTTGGGTGTCTTTGTGCTGGGGCATCATCCCCCTGTCTCCCAATCTTTCCTGCATTTCTCTATTGTGGACAAACCAGTGATTTCTCCTGGCAAAGGTGGTAACCAAAATTTCTGTGAGGGTACATGTGCCATCTTCTGGCCTACGCTCACCCTTGTTGTAGTAGCCAGTAAATCTTTAACTATGACTGATATAGTAAGGACTAATAATATGGTATTCAGAATTATTGATTTATCTCCTGGGACATCCTTCAACCAAACCGAGCACATATCCTACCTCGTCTTTTTAAAAAGTGAAGAAGATTCATATATCCTGCCATGTCATTTCCTGACATTGTGACCAATTAAAATCATACATAACGTATGCCTTTATTTCTACTCAAATTACATGATTGTGGTTTGCAGAGCTGCCCTACCAAATACGCACATACCACATATAGACAGACGAGCTCGATTTGTGCCCTGGTATGTACCGTAACGCACCCAAAGCTGGATTTAACGCTGGCTCACATATAATAATAGGCCCACTCTGAGCGCTAAATCGAACTTACACCACACTCTTGTGCAGTGCAAATCTCTGTAGCCAGCTCTCATAATGGAGTGTGGCTAGTGAGAGAAACTTGACAGATACCACTACAGCACCCCTCTGGACTACTGGAGTTTTACCGTGCACAATGCAACCATTGTAATTAACATATATACACACTCTTTTTTTATCAAGGCGGCACAGGAAATGACCCAGGTGGCTGTCTTTTTGAAATTTGAAAAAAAAAATTAAAAGCAATTTATAACATGTCAGAAATCAATAAAGCAACTCGTTTTGGGTTTTCACACAAAATTAAGGAAAATTGATTATATTTCCTTCATTTTTGTCCAGTGGCGCCAAGCTTACGGTTAAAGTCTATATTCTACAAAAAACGACCTTTGACTCACGACATTTCACACCCAAATGTAATTGTATGATATATTCTACCTTTAGTTCACTCCCCCTTCTCCCGTCTCTTTGAATTTTCTAGAGATTTAACATATTTCAACGAGAGTTGGATCAGTAGAATCAAGCCTGAGGTTGGGGACAACTGGAGGTTAAAGGTATGGACCACATTTACTCTGTCCTTGTTTTCCTCTTTAGTCACATTTTGTAGATGGAAGACTCACACTACTCTTGGTCCCAAACACTGTGTTGGTAACAGGTGTAGATTAGTTTTGGTAGTATTGATAGTACTGATAGCCCAGTGAAAGCCCTAAATTATAATTTTTTTCTCTCTCTCTTATTTCAGATCAGCAATCTAAAGAAAATTCTGAAAGGCATCCTAGACTATAACCAGGAGGTAAGAAAAAACTTCCCTACTATTTTGACATAAGTAAGCCGCCAGCTCTACAGGTCCATGGGGCTGAAACCGGCACCAGATGCTAAGACTATTTTGAGTCAAGGGTTTACCGGTGGCTAATAACACAAGCCTCACCCAAATGCTATTATTTTGTAATAAGGTGTCACGGTGAGGGCTAAGTTACATATCTATAATACATCTATAATGATATTATAAAGAGCAATATAATATATTAAATATGATGAATTGTACTATTATTAGAATCCAGTTCAGTATGATAAACTGTATTTGTTTAACACAATGTAATGCCCTCCTCCTGTCTAGATCCTCGGCCAGCAGATTAATGACTTCACACTGCCAGATGTGAACCTCATCGGAGAACACTCAGATGCAGCAGAGCTTGGTAGGATGCTACAACTCATACTGGGCTGTGCGGTCAGCTGTGAACAGAAACAAGGTGTGTACTCTCGAGTGTGTTAGTGTGTACGTGTATGATGTATGTTTATATGAGTATTACTTTGATTAGTTAGTACTTAATGAATGAGAAGCTCAATTTTGACACTAATTTCTTTTTTTTCCCCCAGAATACATCCAGACCATAATGATGATGGAGGAATCGGTGCAGCATGTTGTCATGACAGCCATCCAAGAGGTAGACCATCTGTAACAGAACTGATCTAAATAGTATTTGCAAAATACTTAAATGGTTTGTTTTGCCACGCGTTTGTACCAGACGGGTGGGACTTGGCACATCACAAACAGTTGCAGTTGAGGCTGTGCTTTTTCCTAAATAAAAACATAAAAATGCACATGAATCACATGAATATGCCTTTATTTAGACTTTTCTTCTTCCACACCATTAACCCATTTCTGTGTGTTTCTCTAGCTGATGAGTAAAGAGACTCCAGTGACAGGAGGGAACGAGTCATATGTGGACCTCGACAGACAGGTATGAACCTTACCATGGTACATTTTCACCCGCCAGCCATAAGTCTCAAACGTCACATTCTTTACATGTTAGTGTAACAAACATATACATCTAAATAAAACTTAATTCTAAAATAATGTATTATAAATTGCGCCGGGTTATAGCATCCCCTGTCTAAAAGCTCAGTATTTTTCCCCTGTGAAGAACAGGACTTTGTAAGTGGGTGAAAGGGTTCTTGTTAGAACATTTGTTCTGTACAGATGTAACTGCCTTGTCTGGGGAGCGCTAAATTGTTGCTTCTGTTATTCTCAGCTGAAGAAGACGGTGGAGGAGCTGAATGATGCTTTATCCACCAAGGAGGAGATTGCCCAAAGGTGTCGTGAGCTTGACATGCAGGTTGGTTTGGAGACAACTATTAGAAACCATTAGAAGATAAATGATGTACAGTCAGTCTTCACATTGGGTAGACAGCCACAACAATTGTTTTTAGCAGTGAAAATCAAGTCCTCCTCCAGCAGTGCACACAGTGTCACACTGTATAGCTTTTAGGCTATTTTTTTTTGTTTTGGTTACGCTTTAAAAGCAGCTCAAAACTACGGCTGGTTCTGTTGTTATCAATAGACTTATCATTGACCTACCTTTGATCAATTATTTCCTGGTCATATTTTTTTTAAATGTTGCTACACCCTGAGACCATTACACTGTTGCAAATGCAGAGATTAGTTTTAGTCTCGTAATTTAGTTTTTTAAATTTTATTTTATCATTTAATTATATCACGGAAAAGAGGGAGCTGTAAATTAAAGGATTACCTGTTCTGCTTTGATAAGTCAATTTTCTCTAATCGCCTGACTGTTTCAATACTGTGTGCCTTGCTTTGAAGGCCCTCCATGTCCAAGAGGAGCGTGATAGACTGAGGTTAGAGTTTATTGAACTAGAGGAGAGGGTAAATCCAAACTTTCTTTTCTTTGTCTCTTTTTCTTTCATCTGTGGTGTGCCTAATAGTCCTGGATTTTTTTCAGTCTGCTTGCAACAGCATCCCGTTTGGAATCCAGACTCCCCTGTGTGTGTGGGTGTGTGTGTGTGTCAGTCACAACTGCAGTTCTGTGTGTGTGTGTGTGTGTGTGTGTGTCAATCACAACTGCAGTTTTGTGCGGGTGTGTGTGTGTGTGTGTGTCAATCACAACTGCAGTTCTGTGCGGGTGTGTGTGTGTGTGTGTGTCAGTCACAACTGCAGTTCTGTGCGGGTGTGTCAGTCCTCACCCCTTGACTGATAACCTCCTCCTCCTACCCTGGTGTGTTTCCCATGGCAATCCTGGACAGGAAGGGGAGGAGCTTGGTTTTTGGAACCAGGAAAGAGTCACCAGAAGACAGACATGATACAGACAGGGCAAAATAAATAGTTGAAGATATTTCAAATATTTGAGAAGAAAAACTCTTTGTGCACTTGATTACATTAAATTTGTGTGTAATGTTGCTATGTTTGCTTTTTCATTCAATAAAAAGATGAATTAAGTGCACATCAAGAAGTTCAAATATTTTCAAACATTTTCAGGAGATTTTTGCCAGGTCTATTGTGTGGTTTCTCTAATGGCACTCAGCAGGGAGAAATCAACAGCAGAGACACAATCATTTATTCTTGAATGTAACCCAACACCTGTAGGGATAAAATATTAAATGTTTAGGCACCCGATTTGTGTTCCTTTCTATTGGAGATAGATGGATTGATAGGTTGATTGATTACCACCTTTCCCACCAACGCTGTTCAATCAGGAACAGGAAATTGTGTTTTCAGTGTTTTCTGACTGCTAAACAATTTGGGGGCCTGTTGAAAGAAGTCGATTGTTATACTTTTTATGGTGCAACAAACTTAATTGGTTTATATTCTAGAGTTAGCACTTTGACTGTTACTCAAAAACCAACCGGCTGCCGCTTTGCTTTTGTGTGGAGTTTGACACCCTGCCCATCACGTTGAGAAGGCCACATCAAACTGCATGTAGCCCTGTTGGCTATGTCAGAGTTTGTTGGTTTGCCTTGTTGAAGTGTTTTGATGTGTGCTTGCTTTATTACCCAAATTGATACCACAGTGATTGTGAATACCTAATGGACTTTATGCAGTAAAGAGTGTTGTTTGTACATTTCAGTTGCTTGAAAGATTCAATTTGATAAAGTAAGTTTCACTTACTCAATGTACCTCCCTCCATTCTTTCTGCCCTCTTCCCTGTTTCCATTCTTTCTCTCTCTCCCCCTCCACTTTCATTCTTCTCTTCTATTCCTGTCTTGCTGACTTCCCGTCTTGTAGGTGGCAGCCCTGCAGGAGGAAAAGGGCAGTTTGCTAGCTGAAAACCAGATCCTAATGGAGCGACTTAACCACTCTGACTCCATAGAGGACGTTAACAGCCCTGCAGGACGCCGGCACCTCCAGCTGCAGACACAGCTGGAGCAACTACAGGAAGAGACTTTCAGGTGAGGGATTGCTGGATGGATAGAGGGATGTTGTGAGAGACACGGTGATAGAAGAATTGAGGAGTGGATAAAGGGATAGAGGACCGCAGGGTGCAGACACCACTAGAGCAGCCACAGAACAGCCCTATCTTCACACACTTCTATCCCAAGCCTGAGTCCCAACCCCACATCTACTTTCAGCCCAAGATCTAACTGCAATTCCACACGTAGAACCAAAGTTAGCATCTTATCTTGAAAGCCAGACCTACTTCCTACCTCAAACCAGCCTTTACCTTACAATGTCACGACCATTTTTTGGTACTAGGCCACACATGAGCATGAGACTTAATGGCTGAACAATCTCTGCTCACTCCCTGGAAGTTTTAAGCCTCATTCAAGCTAACAACTAACAAGGGTTTGAGCCCGTTTCTCCTGTGCTTTAAGGCGCGTGTTCAAGAAGCTGATTTCATTATAAAGCTTCACAGATTTGAAAGATGTTTCTTTGTGGTTCCTCCAGGTTGGAGGCAGCTAAAGATGACTACCGTATCCGTTGTGAGGAATTGGAAAAAGAGCTGTTGGATGTTAGGTCTCAGAATGAGGAGCTCACGTCACTGGCTGATGAAGCCCAATCTCTCAAGGATGAGATGGACGTCCTGAGGTTAGTTCTGGATGACTTATACTTTTCAGATTACTGTTGCTTCACAAACAGCCATTTACAGAATATGATGCTGTTGCCCCTTGCCAGTCTAAATGTAATGTCAGGCATTAAAACTGACAGTGTGTGATTCCCTCTCCAGGCATTCATCAGACAAAGTGTCAAAGCTTGAGGGCATGGTGGAATACTATAAGAAGAAACTGGAGGACCTGGGACTTCTCAGGAAACAGGTACACAATCACACACACACCCAAGTTTTGACTTTGGTAGCTATACCAGCACAGGTATCACAGATCCAGATTCTACATTGCTACCACACAGGCAGAAAACTGAAACAGTGTAATAGTACATCATGATAAGAAAGATAAAAGCTTTGCAGAACCACCATAAAGTTACTGTTGTGATTGTTTAATTGATTTTATTTCTATGGCTTAAAAACTTTCCTATAAACTACCCCTCCTGTAAAATCACACTGCCCACATGAGCATGTAAGTTGCATTACGGTTCATGACTACTGTGGAAGCATACTGTAACTTCTTCCTCTTTGCCAGTATTTTTGATTAGCTGTTGGCTGAACACCAGTGTGAAGTTTATGGAAGCTGTGACAGTACCAATTCTGGAAATGCTGTTGTATTGTACTTCCTCAGGTGCCACGGTACCTTGACAGTATCTCTCTCTCTTAGGTGAAGCTTTTGGAAGAGAAGAACACAATGTACATGCAGAACACAGTCAGTCTGGAAGAGGAGTTACGTAAGGCTAATGCTACCAAGGGCCAGCTGGAGACGTACAAGAGACAGGTAACCAAGTGACAGACGTCGAGCCTTTCCCAACATCTGTCTGCAACAAAAGCTGCAGTAGAAATGCTGTGCAGACATATCAACAAGGTCATTTCTCCCCGTTAACTGTTCTCTCTGTACAGATGGTTGAACTTCAGAACAGACTGTCAGAAGAGTCTAAAAAGGCTGACAAGATGGAATTCGAGTACAAACGCCTCAAAGAGAAAGTGGACTCTCTACAAAAAGAAAAAGATGTATGCACCATTTATTTACTTTCTTGTTTTATTTAAAGCTTGGTTTTCATTTTCAGTGCTGTGTTGTGTATAGGATCAGATACTGTCTGTTCATTTGAAACTTGCTCACTCAGTTGTACAATGGGTCAAGTTTGTAATGCATCATGAAGTGCAATAGCGAGCAATTTGAAGCGCGCCCCCATCCATCCACACACACACACACATACACACACACACACCCTGTTGGAAGGTTCAGCCAATCAGGAACCTTGATACGGAGCCATTGTTTTGATTTGATTTACTCATGTTCAGAGTTCAGCTGGGACAAGCTGAACTGGTTGACCAGTGTGCTGAGTGATTTATCGATTTATTGATTTATCTGAGAAGGATGAATTTTACCAGCATTTGGCGCTCTGTGGGTGTTAATTTCAGACTATTTTTCCATTTCTCCCTCTTTCTGTTTCTGTCTTTTACACATCTTCTCTTTCTGCCTCTCTCTAGCGTATGAGGACAGAGAGAGACTCTCTGAAAGAGACTATTGACGAGCTGCATTGTGTCCAAGCCCAAGAAGGACAGCTCACCCAAGGTAAAATTAGAAAAACAAAAAGGCCCTCAAGAGCTAGTATGTTGAGTAATATTGCATATCCACAAGTAAAATATAATATATAGGAAAACTTTTGGCCCTGGGAAACCAACTGTCAGAACTTTTAATAACTTTGAACACACTTATTTGCTGCCTAGACACTAGAGTAACTCAGAGGAAATGAGTCATCTTCCCTGCATAGTTGTACTTTCCCTTTAATAACAACACTGTCTATTGGTCCAGGTCTGTTCCCATTGGTCGGCAACGAGGGCTCTGATTCGCTGGCTGCTGAGATCACCACCCCAGAGATGCGGTATGACTTTCGAACCCCACCTTTTGCTTCACCTCATTCAAAAAGCATGGGTAGTGATTCAGAGTTGTTCCTGGACTAGAAGTTATATTCCTCAAGTCATCAAATATAATTAGATGTAGCATTTTTAATAGACCAAATGCTTTACAGAGCTATGAAGGGCATTACAAATGATCACAAGAAATCTACTTCAGAAGAGCCGGTTCCCACATCAGTATGATTTCAACCTCCTTGGGCCCTGTCTTCTCTGGACCTTTTATCATTACATTGGTCTGTTTGGCTACATGTGGAGAATATAACACACACACACACACACACACAGATTGTGCCAGACAGCTCCTAGCCTTTTCCTGTTGCTGCTCTCTCCACTCTGTTTGAAGGCAGATGGGCCTGAAAAGCTAGCTGCAGTGAGTTATGTAATCGTTAGACTCCAGATGTGTGAGTTACATCAGCCTGGCTGCTGCTTTCCAAGAGGGCTGGTTTTCCTGCTGGCAGCATAGCCTGCCTGGCCTGCTAGTGGCCTATGTTGGATTAGCACAAGGAATGTCTTTTTCCCAAAAAGTTTTCCAAAGAGTTTTTTTTATTTATTTTTTTTAATCTTGTACCTAAATTGAATCAGGGTAGTTTTACTAAGCTCACTATCGCTCACTATCTAACCCTTACTTGCTCACACATGATTTAAATCCCAATCTACTAGAGTGATCTGCATCAGAAAGTTGCTGCAACACAACTGATGGAAAATGGGTTGACTTGATCTTGAGGCTGAGGTTATTTTATCACTAGCGGTGGTTAAATGAAAAGTTGTTGTGCTTTAAAGTGAAGTGATGCTCTTCAACCCTAGCTTGCTTTAAAAAAGACAATGTGCAATAGATGTTTTGTGTAAGATACCTAGAGAGACGGGTCATGTGACAAAGATGTATTGATAATGCGCCACCCTGTTGATTTCCACTCCTTTCAGCTTGTCTGTTTAGAGACCTGAAGTGAGTAGAGAGGGAAAGGGCTGCATCCAACCTGTTCCCTATACAAGGATCATCTGTATATGGGATTAGTTTTTGTCTGCCAGTTTTCTTAGGAATGTAGTATAAAAGGAGCCACAGCTGGAGAGGCCATTAGTGTGCCAGAGTGGGAAGCAAAGCTGTGACTCTGGAAGTGCTGATGCAATATTTTACCTAGTGAGTTACGCACGACCTGTTTCTGAAGTCTTGCTTTGTCTTGCTCAGCCTAGCCTGTGTTAGCCAGCAGCTGTGTGCATATGTCTGGAAACACTTAGTCAGCTCTCCAGTTGGCAAGGAGTCAGCAGCCACACCCTAAAACACAGGACGCAATAGACAGACTGTACTAAACACTATCATAAAAACAGATCCCATGTTATCTATTCTATAGATAAAATACAGCTAGAACACAGACCTAGCAATTAGATCAAACAGACTAAGTTTCAAACAGCATCGGGTTAGCATGCTAACTGACTGGCTGAATGACTGACACTCAGCCTGCAAGTTAGTCAAACAGCACCTTAAGCTCTGGCCCCACTCTGTAACAGGTTTTTCTCTATCTGTGTTTCTACTCGTCTACTATATAACTGGTGCTCACTGGACTGCAGAACACTCTGGGAGACATTTGTCTGGCTGTCCCTCAGACCAGTGTACTGAACACTACAGTACAAAGACTAGAAGACACACTACAAAGACATCCTTTGCACTGTGCAGTGCACCATTTAGTTTGCCCTTTTCCATTCACTCTGTAGAAACTATGCCAGCGCTCAATATCAACAGTATCTACAGTTGTTGTTTTTTTTTTAGTTTGTGTTCGGTATGCTCATGAAAACTAGAACTAGTAAATAGTACCAAGCAATTGCGGGACAATGGCACATAACTCCAGCTTCCTTCACACCGTTTGCACTTTAAAAACTGCACTTCCCTGGTGGCTTTTATCCCGCTGTCGATATTGGTAATTGCAAATGGGTGATATTAGTTATAGAAAAGTACACAGAATGAGCTATTATAAATTGATTGCCTACATTTCTGACCATGTACACATCAGAAGTATGATTTTCAGCTTAGAATTTCCCACCAATTATATTCAAGTGTTGATGAATACAGATCCCCAGAATATCACTTTGACCCGCTACCTCCCCATGCCTCTTTGCAGAGAACATCTGATTCGTCTTCAGCATGAGAACAAGATGTTAAAGCTGGCCCAGGAGGGATCCGACAACGAGAAGATCGCTCTGCTGCAGAGTCTATTGGAGGATGCCAACCGCAGAAAGAATGAACTAGAGACGGAGAACAGGTCAGAGAAACACAGAGAGTCCTATAGAAACACACATGCACACAACCTAGCAGGAGGTGTGACAGCAGAAACAACAAACTTGAGGCTTAAAACAGACTTACACTGGACAGGTCTGCCCAAACAGAGACATTTTTCTCAGTTGCACCATGGGTATTATTACATTGCATCAAAATGGACCAAGTTAGAATATTTTACTACCTGGAACCTTTTGGGACTGTCAAACTTCTTGACGACAGCCATATTTTACCCAATGCAGTTTGCTGACCACTGTGTTAAACTATGTTGTTAAACCGATGTTGTGTGTGCTTCTTATCCAGGTTAATAAATCAGCGTGTGATGGAGGGACAGAGTCAGGTAGAGGAGCTACAGAAGAATCTTCAAGAACAGGGTTCCAAAGCAGATGATGTGAGTAGTACAACCACAACAGGTCATCTTGTACGGCTTTGTATTGTGTGAACACTGACACTGGTTGAAATGTTGGTACCCACCAAATACCTTCTTACTGGTACTTAAAGATGCTCCTTTTTGTAAGCTTACACAACAACACTGCTCCCTCAGCAGCACTACAACCATTTGAAGAAAATGTAGTTCCATTGCTGTTCAGTCTCTACTTTCAAATATTTCATAAACATAAAAGGTTAAGTTAACTAAAATCATTTTTTTTATAGTTGCCCATTTGTGGTGTGATGTGTAACTAACTAACTCCTAAAACTAACCTGTTCTAACACCCATGTCATCCATGTGTGTCGTGGTCTTGTTTTCCTGTTTGTGTTTGTGTGGGTGTGGTGACGTAATCTGTGTGTTCTAGCATTGGGAAGGTAGTAGTTTTCTTGTGATGGCTACAAGCCTTGTTTGTTGGAGACACCTGATTGGATTGAGGGCCCTGATATCATCGAGGGCATTACCACGAAGTTGCAATTTTCAGGATGGCATCACCATGGGTGCATCCCAAAGCTCCAAAAATTACTCCACCACCTCCTTTTCTCTGTGACCTGGAGATCGAAGTTCATGCTGCCATGTTATCTGCCGTCTAAGGAGACTGGGACAGAAGCTTCTTAAAACCTCTCCTTGTCTCTTCAGCGGTGGATACCAAGGAGTGTCTTCCACAGGAAGTAAAGTACATTATTGTTTGACATGTGGCCAGCATAGCCCAATCAAATGTTGTGCTTGTTGGGTGTGAGATGATCAGACCATCAATTTGGGAAAAAAAATCCTCATGATACAATTACTTGAAAATCAGCAACATATTTGAGTAAATTAACACTATCAACTGATGTTTCATCTATGATGCTGAAAAGCTCTCGCAATGTTCCTTCTCCTCTGTCTCCTCCAAATTACTTCCTGGTAAGGGATAAGTGATATTTAAGAAGGGGAAAAAATGAAGCAGTGGTCAAAAGTTTTCAACTCTGTGTGTGTGCTTGCATGTTCAACGCCATTCTCCATCAGCTGCTATGTGTCTTTGCTACTAACCTATCTAATACACTTAACGGTTTCTTTTTGTGGGTTCCCGGTTCCATACCTGCCAACCTGTACACATTTTGTTTACCATTATTACTAAGTCATTAGCCTAGTGGTAACCATCAGTTATCTTGCTCAAGCTCAAAGGTGCTGTCTTAAAGGCAGACAGATGAACAGTTGTGACACTTTTCATTTTATGGTAGTGTATGATAAAATAGAAGTAAGCAATAATCACCCCATGACTTCATCTGAGTAATGAGAAAATCTTTAGAAACTAATGTGTGTTTTCAACTGTAGTTTCTTTCTATCATTTAAGTCTGCCTTTTCTTTTCATTGGTATGTCTGAAGGTCTAACTGTACCATAAAAGATCAGTCTTGAAAGGAGTGTTGCACCTTTTCATCTCTCTGAACTTGCTTGGCATAGTTGAACACATGAACTGAAGTGCAGCAATGGCCACTAGAGTTATCTTACTTATCTCTAAGGGGAAGTTTGTCTCGCAGTCAGCTATTGCACTCAGCCTTGCATACCCAGGCAAGATGAGTCAGACTGCAGGTGTAAAGATGGGGAAGACATCCCACCAGTTTATGTCATGGATGTGGTACTCAGAAAGCCGTCCATGGTTGGCAGGTCTGTGGTTCTTTCCGTTCAGTAAATCATTTGATATCCATTTTCTTTTCAATCGGGGCTGCCGCTATCAGACTATAGTAAGTATGACTTGGTGATCCTCAACAAACTCCCTCCTATAGAGTTTGTACTTCCAAACGCTGGTGTTGCTTTCAGCATTTTTCCAGTTTTTTAGGTCTCTTGACGTGTGTGTAACAACTCAGAATGAGCATGTTGTAATATCTGTACATAATGTAATAACTACAGTTTATTGTTTTATGTTGTATCATAATTATTTGGAGGGAAAATAAGTAAGAACTCAAATGTCATGTAATATGATACCAAAGTCATAAAGTTTTTCAAATTTATTGTGAGGGCCAAATTTTATGGAAAAGGTTTTATGGGATAATGGACCAATGTTGGCTGCAATTCATCCAGTCTTGATGTTTTCTTCTTGACATATGACAAATGCCATAGAGTATGTAGTCCAATTGGGGGAAAACTGAAGTTATTTACATTACTAACTAGATATTTGGTCCTAACTTTGTGACATAATGTGTTATTACATTTTTAGTTGATATGTTACAAAAATATGTTACACTCTTACTTCGCTAGTTCCTAATGTAGTTATGACCATTGATTGCGGTAGTGGATTACATCTTTTGCAAAGAGGTTCTTACACTGAATTTCTCTATCTTATGTACACTATTACAATTTGTGCAGTTCTTATGTTGAGTTGCTACACAAGTGTAATAATTAAGAGTAGTTTTTTTCCAAGGTATTTGTCTCCTTCAAGAGTCTCCAGCTATCTTTCCCCCTTCTGAAATGTTGAGGCAGCTTTTCCCTGTTAGAAATCTTTAATGAGCCTCGAGGCGTCTTTTCCCTTCTGCCGCTAGACTCTCTTCTCCCGGTAGAAACCCAGGGTCTGTGTTTCCTCCTGTTTCCTCCATGCTGTTGCCTTCTGGTTTAAGCTCCAATCCGAGCATGTAATCTTGTTTCCAATATTATGCAGATATTTGGTTTCACATGATTTTTACTGCATACCACATCAGATACCACAGTTGAGAGTGACGACACTTTCTATATATAAATACCTCAAAACGCAAATATTATTTAGAACAGGTCTCAAATCTTTTTCATTCAATGATTTGACTGCTTGTAAAAATCTTCATGGTAATCAAATCCAGTAAATCCCACTACACAAAGTTTGGTTTTGGGGGGTAAAATCAGACATTAATGCTGATTGAGTAAGTTGGGTGTCAAAATGTATTTTCTGTTTTAATCTATTTTATACCAGAACTTTGATTTAGTTGGTTGCTAATGTGGTTCTCTATTTTAAACCTTCTGTACTCTACACTGCCCTCTGTTGGATGCCAAGAGAAACATGCAGGATTTCATCAGATCGATGTGCCCATAATGAAACCCATGATAAAGCCTTTTGAACCTAAACCAGTTAGATACAGTGCTTGAACTTGTCTCCACCATGTGCAGGTCATGAGATGCTGTACATATGGTCTTAGGAAGCTCAAATCATCTTGGATAAGGCTTGGCCCTAATGTATTTTCCGTTAGTTGTCCAAAATACCGGTCATGCTAACTAACCACAAAACTGTCTTTCATCACTGTATTGGAGTGGAACAGTTTTGGCGCACACATTTGGCTGCCGGTATAAAGATGATGGAGATGAAATTGCTGCCGTTACAGTGTGCTGCAATATCAACTCTGGTATTTATCCAACAGAGTGGCCATTTGAACACTTCCAGGGTTTCTTTTCAAGACGTAACATAGGTTGAATATGAAGTTAACGTTTACGTTTGTCTTTTTTTCAGTCGGCCATTCTGAAGAAGAAATATGAAGAGCACATGTAAGTTATCGGTTTTTACGTTAATGACTATTTTAGTTTATTGGGATCAGAACCAGAACTATGTTTTGTTGAATCAGGCTATGATGAAAGCTTATTAACATGGAATATGTGCCAATGCTCTGCTCTCTCTACCAGGGAGAAACTGCGTGAGTTGAATAACGAGTTACTGAAGAAAAATGCCTTCATCGACGACATGGAGCCCAAATACAACGCTAGCTGTGAGTTAAAGCCCCTGTTGAATTCTGAATGCGAAGAGCGGTTGAAAGCTGTTGAACTCACTCCTCTAGTACTATCAGTTGTTTTTGTTATTTTCAGATTTGGTGCCATAAATATGGTGCCAAGACACATGGGACAGTTTATCATACTATACCACTATATGTAACCAAATTTAAAAAAACAAAAACAAAAAAACAATACTTGAAAGTGCAAACATGGTAGAACATAAAAGAACATTACAACAAATATTTAAAATATATAAACGTATAAATAAAACTAAAGAAATTTAAGATGGTGGCTGTGAGTCGATACTCACTCACCTCATATGACCCCATAGCTCATTTAGGAGCATTCTGTTGTGTTTTCCCTCTCAGCCCAACGAGTGGATGAGCTTGAGGAGGCCTTGAAGAAGAAAGATGACGACATGAAACAGATGGAGGAGAGATATAAGAAATACTTGGAAAAAGCCAAGAGTGTGAGTATATTATCCATTTATTACCTAAATGAATAACTGATAAACTACTGTTAGTATTGTAGTGTATACTCTAAATGTTGGTGCTTTCTCTAGGTGTAGGTCAACAGAAACGTGTTAAACTGTGTTTGTCCTCTGCAGGTCATCCGGACCCTGGACCCCAAGCAGAACCAGGGTTCGGGTCCAGAGGTCCAGGCTCTGAAGAACCAGCTGCAGGAGAAGGACAGGATGCTGCACTCGCTGGAGGTAATCATTCATTCAGCCAAGCAATTGATTTATCAATGAAACTGTCAGGACTTCAGGGACTTCAGCTACTAGTCAGTTAATGAATGTGTCATTTGATGGATCAGTCAGTGAGTGGAGTGCAGCAAGCGTGTAAAAGAGACAGACACAATGGATACTTTTGTAGGACTTTGGACAATACTATGATCTAGTTTTAAACATTGCTGCATGACTTGAATTTTTATGGCCTTTATGTTGTTTCCTCCAAACAGAAAGAAATGGACAAGACGAAGAGCCAGAGAGACTACGAGGAGAAACTTATTGTGTCAGCCTGGTACAACATGGTAAGGAGGCCAGACATGGTCTGAAACTGATTCCCAACCTTTTTTTAATCACGTGGTGCACATTCAGCTCCACACAGAGATTTGGATCTAAGATGAAAACAAACTAACACACAAGCGGTGTACAAATTCATCCTACGTATACAGATTCCCACTTAAAACTATTTTTTAAGATTCTTGAAAATCCAAATGTAAAAAACAAAAAAACTAATTTGTTCAAACCAACAGCAAGCATCAAGTGCAAAGTGTAACAATTTATCAAAAATAGCTGGCTTTGCTATCACAGACATTGCCATCAAAGCGGGAAATTAACACCAGCTACCATGAAAATGCTTGTAGACTTTGGCTGTGGCTAGTAAGTTTATGTTGTACCTGGCAAGTTTGGCTGTTAACCAAACCTCAATTCAAGGTTTTATTTTATCCTAAAGCCTGGTTAGCCATTAACACATGATTTGGAGACATATTAGCCACTGTGGCCAATGGACAAAAAAAAGTTTTGTTCCTTGGTTGCTATGTTGCACTCTACTCGTTTGCCTACATGCAGTGGCCTCGCTAGATAGAAACAAGGCCTTACTTTCAAAGACCGATCTACTGAATTATTATTAATCACTGAAAAATATAGACTTAGTTTGGAATCATTGGCCAGAAATGATTGAGATGTCTGTTTTTCCCAGTTAGGGATTGAACATCCTTCTACATGTTGAATTTAAGTACTTGGGGAAATTCTCCAATCCTATTTTTGTCTCGGCCCAATATTACATTACTACATGGAATCATGGGATAAGATCTTCATTTATGACCTGTACTTGAAGTCACTTTGACCACTAGAGGGCAGTGTACACTTTTCTATGAGCTTATCAAGTAAAGTTCATATTTAGTAGCTAATGTTATTAGGATTTGTTAAATCAGTATTATTCTTACGTCTGGGTGAGTTTTCATGTTTCAGGATTAGATAATATTGATTGATGATTCTCTGCTGGCACTCCTTTTGCTGTCCATGGTGACACTGGATGTAGAATAGTGTTATTCTCCTGGTGACTTGAAGTTTAATGCTCATGTTTTGGGCATCCTGGTGTCTTGTAATGCGTATGCCGCATACAAGTCACATCTCCATCTACTCACTCTTCTGTAATAAATCTTGAAGGTTTAGACTGTCCGTCCTCATGTTGTTTGCTAACCTTATACCTGCAAAGATCTTGGGTGTGTGTAGTTTTCCATTAAGATTCCTCTCCATATGTTTCTCTTCCCAGGGCATGTCTCTGCAGAAGAAGGCAGCTGAAGACCGGCTGGCCAATACCGGTTCTGGTCAGTCTTTCCTGGCTCGGCAGAGACAGGCCACCAGCACGCGCCGCTCCTACCCAGGCCACGTCCAGCCAGCTACCGCAAGGTAGACAACACCAGGGCAGAAAAAGTACCAAGCCAAACTACCTTACAAATCTCCTAAACCTAGATAGATGTGCCAGGTTTTTCAAGGCACGCCGTTCCAGTTGATTTCTATTGGAGGGTTCCTGTTTTCCCACATTCTGCCCATTGATTCCCTTTTTTGTGTCTTCTTGATCAGATCCATGAGGTAGAGATTCCAGGCAAGGCTGCCCAAAACTTGAACCTCTTTAATTCCTGACTAAGTATATTTGACCCTTGATGCCAGACCTCTACCCTTTCTACCCCTCGACCTATATCCACTTCAGCTCCTACCCTAGTCACCCCAACACCAGACATGGGAAGGTCTGACTAACCACTCCAACCCCACCCTTCTCGTGATCCCCCCTCCTGAACCCATGCGCTGTGACAGGCTCTTGCCACACTATATTGGCATCCCCACAGGCAAGCAACCTGGATCCCGAGGCAGAGAAGAACGACTAAACTCAATTCCCGTTGTCCTCTTGAAAACATCCTGTCATTCTCGTTAAGAGAAACTTCTCTACCTGTTCATGCAGTATTTATGCACATCTCTACCTGTTACCATTCGAGATTCTGCTTGTTTTTTTGACTGGAGTTGGATGTTTGAATTTCTGTCATGCGTTATCTGTTTTAACTCGAGGATGTAGCTGTAAACAGATAACGGCAATTTTCAGTTATATTTGTCATTGGATGTCTTTGAATATTTGTATACAGATGGAAGCTATTTTCGGGAAACGTGCTCTTCTGCAGTGTCTTTAAGTTATTATGTCTTGTTCTGTGGAATGAGATCAGTACTGATATAGAGGGGTATAGGAAGATTAACGTGTATTGGCATCCTCATAGTAGTAATGTTCATATGTGTTGAGTTTGGTAAGACTGTTTAATGGGCCTATATGATGGGGAAGCTTATGGTTAGAAACATATGCAGCAATAATTCAAACCGTGTACTCCCAAGAAAGTCAAATGTTAAAGTCTTTGACGTGATCTAACAGATGCAGTCAATAAAATGCATTGCACAGTGAAGTAGATTGTGGCACAGATCAGTGTAGACTGGTTCCTATGATGTTTCATGAAGAACATGATGGAGCCATGATGGAGCAAAATGGGAAATGCATTAAATGGATTCAGATGGCTTCAGCTTTACCAGCATTTATCAGGTTGTCCCAGACAACATCTTATGTGCCATTATGTGTTGAATTTGCCCTTGCAACACTGGAGGCTTCCCCCTTCACTTTAGTTTGCAGCCATTTTGTTCAAATTGGTCTCTAATGCCAGTAAAACTTTTAAAAGGGTGTTGCAAGGTGATTGGACATGTGTTTTTGTTATGATTGGTTATGGTTTCTTCCTACTGGCCAGACAGTAAGCACTACATAGTTTTTGATGTGCATTATGTATCAGTGTTACTATTTCCCCTATATGAACTACTCCTCTCGTCCTTGTCACTTAATCCCTGTTGAACAGGAATGCCTGTTCCTCATTTGCTCTTTAATCCATTCTTTGTTCCTTTCTCTTCACCCCTTCATTGTTTCATCTGGCACACCATGAATGATCTCTTCTTCACATTATGGACCTCAAGAAGCCCTTAGGTTAACCCTGCTGCTGTGCTATATGCCTGTCTAGCCCAGTGCCAGAATACTGGATACAGGCCCTGCTGTCTGACTGGTCTCTCTCTCTCTCTCCTCCCTCAACAGCAATGTCACTGCATGACCGGCACTCCAATGAGCTGGCCAAGCCTGGCTTGGCCTGGCATGAGTTGGACTGGGCTGGGCGGAGGCACGCTATGCATGAACTGCCTGCCTGCCTACTTGCATGACTTTGTATTGAGTTGAGCCTGCAAATAACCAACGCACCAGCAGCAGCATGAGCACTAACAACCCTCCGCAGTGTCATGTATTATAACTTCAGACAAGCCTGAGGTGGGGTGGGGTCTCCTTTCAGAGTGAAGCCACCGCCTCAAAGACTCCTTTTCACCCTTCCAACTCCTTTCTCCACTATTCTCCTGCCCTGTTCTCTCCTCCTCACCCTTCTCCTCTCCTCTGGCCCCTTCATCCCTCTCCCCTCCCTCCTTTACTCTTCATGGACATGCCTGCTTGTGCTTCCACGCCGCAACAAAGTCTGTTATGATTCAACCCAAGGCACAGATCTGGAGGAAGGGGACAAAATATCCCAATCATTACAGTTAGCCTATAATAAAAGGTTAATCAGTCAACCAATTGATTAATTTATAGGAATTGTCTTTAGTATTGGTGTATAACTTGACATGTCAGGATACCTCGGTGACATTACCACCTGAGATCTCCACGAGGGAGAGAAATATTTGGGAAGTGGAGTATATGAGTTTTTCTGTTTGCTTTGACAATGAATTAGGATCAAAATGGTTGGTGGTTTTATTTGTTGTTATTTGTTACTGGTTGTTTTTTTGTTTAGTTTCTACTGTTTTTAAGCAAGTTTTTAACAAGATGGAGTCAGCTCCCCTAAAAACCTGTGAGGTTTATCTCCTGTCTTTGTCACTGTGTCACCTTTTGAACAGAGCACATGGCTAGCAGGTAAAGGCCCACCCCTTCTCACCATGTTACTAGATAACATGTTAAAAGTGCTTTTACCTCAAGTATTAGCGAGTGCACAATGTGTTTTGGAGTAAAGAAGAGTGTACGGGCCTTTGCTGCCTCCTAGGCTGTTGGACATTGTTACAGACATGCTTTTATACAGGATTAAAGCCCCCATTTAGCCCACTTGCAATTTATCCAAGGATGTTTTTTCTCAATATTTGTTATATTTGGAGTGTAGCACATATTTTCCAGTAAAACGCACATGTACATACTGTTTCCGAGTTTAAATTTTGTGGAATTGTCTACATTAAAAACAAAACAACACAACAGTCATGAAAGAGTAAACATTGCCCTTAAGGAATAATCCTTAAACACTATGAAAATGCTATTGGTGATGTGTGTTGCATTCCTGGGTCCATTTTGTTAGCTGGAGTGTTTTTCATATTAGCATGGATAGTTGGCCAAATTCTCTGCTAAATCCTCACCTACATTATATTTGATGTCACAGCGCAGAGTTTTAGGAGGTTTTTCAGCGATCTAGGACATCAGTGGTAAACGTCCGGTTTTGGTATCAGTCCCTCAGACTCAAAGAGCAAGGACTTCTTTCTACACCGACGTCAACAATCCTACAGGGAGAAATCCACTGTCTGTAACTTGTAAAGAAAACAAGTAAAGGCACATCAAGGAATATATTTGATTATTGCAAGAGGAAGAACAATTTACACCCAGTGGTTTAAATGTTGGAGGAAAGAAATGGTTGTAAATTGTTCTTCCTCTCAGTAATCACAAATATATTAATTAATGACATTTCACGTTTGATTTTCAAGTTATTGAAGGTGGAAAAATGGATGTCCCAATACCAAGCTAACTTTACTGTGCTCTTGTACGCATCTACACTAAATGGAGCATGTTTACGGCATGGCTGTCAAAATGCATTCTGGGAAATGTAGGAAAGTACTGACCGAAGTAGTAGAGGCAGGTTGAGGAACGTGGGTACAATTCCTCATAAAATATCTCCTGCAATGCATTGAACACCACAGACTGATGATACACAACAGTGTTGAGGGTATCTGAGGGTGGAGTTTTCCTTTAAGGCCTTTCTTAATGTATTATTTGAAAAACGATTCTCAAACCTCAAACACTTGATCAACTTCCTGACAAAATTATAATGAATTATTTGAAAACTGTCCTTGTTTAGATTTCCGTGGGCTTAATGAGAGCTTTTTCCTTTTTTTGTAACACATTTTAGTCCCATAATTGTTATATTGTGTAACCTTGATTTAATTCATGCCTTTTTATCTTATTGGCTTTTATTTATTCTTTTGCTGCTTGTACAGCACTTTTTAACATTGTTTTAAAGAGTGCTTCATTATTATTATTATTATTATTGCCCCTTTATACTGTTACTGTGGATGTGGAGTTTTCACACTAGAACAAAACACTGTTACATGCCTGTATTATGCAACAAAAGGAGGAGGATGATATCTGGTTGTATGAAACGAGGACTTGTCTCTCTCCATGTGGTGAAAATGACGCAAAGGTTTTGTTAACAGTGCTAGCTTAAACCAGTGTAAGAAAAATAATTTTCTTAAAAACAATGGAACTAGTCAAAAACTTGCTGAAGTAACTTCAAGTCCAGTGTGAGAATGAACGTCCCATCATTAGCAGCTGAAGCACAGTTTACACTTTTAATCGACTCAAAATTTGATGTAGGGCCAGAATCAATTTGCTTTCATTTCCAAGTTTAGATGGCAACAGAGAGTGGGGCCTTGTTGCTGGAAAAAAAAAGATGAATCAGCTGTTTCTATTGGCATATATTATTGTGTTAAAACGCCATTAGCAGAGATGTTTGGGAAACCCGTCTTGACTAAACAAAGAATCAAACAGCAAATAAATCAAACCTGTGTCCCACGAGTGAAAATGAAAAAAAGGTTTGTGTTTGCAGTAGAATTAAGCTGTAGGGGAAAGAGGTGTCCAGATGTCTACTTGCTTCTGTCTGTTGGGTTTCTGCATGTCTCCTAGAAGAAAACAAAATAGCTAGTTTCTAAACCACTTGCCATTAACTGTAAGTGAAGACTCTCCTAACCGTCCATCCCCATAGGTCATCAGTTTTGTAACACATCTGTATATGGAACACATACGAGCAGTCGTTGACCTGTTGAAGTTTAACATCAGGGATGGTGGGGAGACATTGAAGCATTGTTTTCCTGAATAGTTCTGCAAAAGAAAGAAGATTAGTGTCATAATTTCTTTATCAGGAAGGATGTTGTCCCCTTTCATCCCCCATCAAACTACCCACTGTATCTTTGGCACTCATTTGTTGCTTATAAGTATGTCAAGTCGTTGCTTTTTAGTACCTTGAAGGAAATGATGAGATGTTGGGGGCACGATTGTTATAAGGGAGTTACAGTAACGTAAGCAGGTATGGGTTTACACCTCAGTACACTCACCACTCACACCCAGATGCTATTGTGTAATGTTACTTTACACCCATAAGACAAAATGAGTGCCCAGTAGCCCGACGGTCCCTCGTGTTATTTGGCTGTTAGACCCAGCGGCACAAACATGTTTCAGAGATCAAACGAACAAAAAAAAGGCTGTTAACAGGTCAGACTCTATCCCACCACGTGTAATGTTTGCTGTATTTTTTACTCATAGGAAAATCTTTTCTTTAAACATTTAACTGAAGTAGCAAATAACCTTTCCATTTGCCAAGTTTTATATTGCTTGTATACAAATACTCTATGTACATACTGTATGTGCGAGACGGCGGTAGAGGACGTTCCTGGCCATTTGAGCAGATAAGTGAAAAATCATGATTAGTTAGATGGATTTCATACAGCATCTGTCCGTTGAGGGCTTGTTGATACAAATGTGCTTCCGACACTGCAAAACTTGGAAATTACATTGTAAATAAAGCTTGTATAAAAGTTGGTCTGCTTGTCCTTTTTCACGAGTCATATAGGATGACAGCGTTATGATGCTGTTTATTACCGCATTGTTTTTGTGTGTGTGACGGCTCACCTTTTATAGCGCAGACAGTCATACCAATAAAGTGGAGCCGTGGGACAAAATTGAATCCCTGAACTCAAGTTAGACTGCCTTGTTGAGGGGATACGTTCATTATTTGCGTGCATTTTAAACCAAATTGCTTTAGTTATATTGTCACTGATCCATTTTAAACTAAATTGACTTTAGTTATATTGTCACTGACCCTAGACCAGTTCCCATGGCCCTGTTGTGGAGCTCTATCTAGGGAGTGAGCGGCGCTTCTCTTGCAGCATTTACGTTCTAAGTTGTCAGACTGGGATGCAAGAACTGTTACGGCAGAAAGGTAGGTAGGTACTTTATTAATCCCCGGGGGGAAATTTCTTTTCTACAGCAGCCAGACAGAGAATAACACAAGAAATAGAATGAAAATATTTTAAAAAAAACTACAACCTAAATAATAAAATGATGATGAATTAAAAAATGAAGACGGGAGCTGCTACAACAGGCTGCCACTCACACGGCGCCCGGAAGTCACACTGAAGAAAGAAGAAACCACCAAATAGTGTGTTTGAGTATTTGTGGATGTGTTATATCTCTATCTGCCCTGTGTGTTTTATTTTGGTGTGTATAGTATCTAAATGGAAAGTGTATGGTGTTTTTGTCTGTGCTCGGCGTGTAGCAGTGTATAGATGGGAAATGTGTTTCTGTATGTGCACCTGTGTATGCACTCTGTGTTTGTGTATGTGTGTGAGAGGCGAGGTTAGCCGCCCTCTATCTAGATTGGAAGCAGACCAGATGAGCAGCGGGCGTTTGGTCCCCGCTTGTGATCTGGAGGAAGTCGAGCCCTCAGAGGGAAAGAATGCTGTGAACCCTGAGGCCTCTATCTACTAGTATTTGCACCGGTGCTAATTCTGTTCTCGGTTTTATATAGAGCGTGGGTTGTCCAGTATTTGTATTCTTTATTTAACTGCATGTGGGGGAAAAAAGCAGCAAAGGAGACAGAAGCTCCTTGGTTTGGTTGTTTGCCACTGCGGCTCCAGAGGCTGGGATCTTACTTGAAATTTTGAAGGTGCGTAAGCTTTTTGTGTAAAAATATTGGGGAAACTGGGGCGCAGACTTGTCGCAGCTGTAACCTGATTCATGTGTGAGGCATGCCAATGGTAAGGCCAGGCAGAGATTAATCTCATAACTTGCGTGTTACTTGCTAAATTTGAAAGTGCTAATTACACCTTTGCCTCAGTATTCGGTGCGGAGGGAACTGTATTAGCTTCACGTGCTAAATTAGCCTACTTTTCTGTGCTGCGTGTCCTGCAACACATGAAGATGATGAATTACTCTCCAGAACAGGGATTGAAGACACATGGGTTGGGTTGATTGAGGTTGTTTTTCCTCTGGACGACTCTTATTTTGACAATCACCTAAAAAGAAGAAAAGATGGATGTTTTTCTTGTTCCCAATAAAATATCGAAGGGAAGTGTTGACATGCGGACAAGTTGGAACATCCTCTTTTCGTGACAGGAAGCAACAGGGTTTATGGGAAATACGGTCTTAGTTTTGAGACGCGCTAGCACTAACAGTACCACTAATACCACTAATGGTCCGAACCATGGTCTGATTTGTTCATGGTAAGTATATCATGGTATCACAATTTATTTGGTAATGATATATTGATGTTTAAAAATGCTGCACTTGCAACTTTTAATTCAATATAACAGGGAAACATGTTGATACTTCACTGTTGCATATTTTCCATTACGCCAATACGAAGATTCCCACCCTCATCCCTGTCACTACTAATACTGATAACTAACACTGGCTCACATTAGAAGTGGTTCATTCTTGATTTGCAATGTCTGCTTCCCTTTTAAGAGTGTTGACCTAAACCCATAGATGCTCACGCACACACACACACACACACACACACAGAGAGCCATGCCTGGGAAACAAACCCCAGACGCCCCTGGAGGCCGTGGCCACAGGAACTTCCCTGTATCAATGTCCCATTATTGATTCTTCAGAGCTTTTTCTCTCTCTCCCCGACCTCAGCGTCTGGGAACTTCCTCTTGACGTGTCGCAGCAGACACGTCCACCCTGGAGGGACGCTCCGGCGTCAAATAAAAGCACACCTCTCTGATTTCTCACTGGATTCAGTCGCGGAGGATCCACATGAAAGAATGGGATGGTTTCACTTGAGTGTCCGGTGACAGTCCTGTCCAGACCTGAGTCACACCATAGACAGTACTGTGCAAAGGTTTAAGTGAAGATGCTTTCAAAAATAATGAAATGACAATCACAGGAAAGCATTTGGAAGTTGATTCAGTCTTTATCTGTCACTGACAATCGATCTGACCTGGATTACCCTGATGGATTAAACCACTGTACTCCCTGTAGATGAACCACATGCTAAAAAGTACCATTTGACCCAGGTGTTATGCTTTCATATCCTCGGTGTCATGGAACAAAATGCATTTCCAAATATTTAAAACCATTAAAACATCACTAACAGTGAAAGCAAACAGTAAACAACACAAACTGGCACAGTTGGTCATATTTTTTGACCGACAACTTGTTATTAATGTTATTCCATAAAGTGTTTCCAATCCCAGTCACCCTCCGAGGGCGTCGGGAGTTTGACTCTTTGGACAATTTACAGAGCTGCAAAATTATTTAAAAATGTATTTATTTAGTATTTTCTGTCTGAGTTCTATGTAAAGTACTCCATGCAGTCAGCTTCAGTCAGCCGTGGGTGGGAAAGTAACTCAGCTGGCAGGTAGAAGGAGGTGGGAGGAGTCTGACTAGGACGTTGTTCCTATTAACAACAAATGCTGTCAGTTCAAGAACATTGTTGTTACTAGTCAAAGAAAGCGCTGTCATTCATCCCCGCCGGTTTATTCTTCTCTCAGTGTTTCTCAATATTGAAGCAATTATGGAAACATTCCCCAGAAAGGAAAATCAGAGCAAATGAAAGCTGTCTGTTCCCTAATGAAAGAGCCTGTTATTATTTCTTCATAACTTAGCGTTTGGCTGACAATATGGGCTTTATGACACGTTCAATTTACATTTCAATCAGACGGGGGGGG
>CABFOQ010037162.1:48830-65525 GCA_900660455.1 Gephyroberyx darwinii | reverse complement strand
AAGAGAGCAAGACTCACATTGTTCTGATTGTGGTGTTTACTTACACTAAAACATTAAAACTGGACAATCTGAATGTACAGTATAAGACAGACAGTTTTGCCTTTCACAGGAATCCAAACACAGAACCCCATACTACCATTTTTACATTTAGTAGACAGTACAAATGAAACAGGAAGGTTTACAGCTATGCAATACATTTGATTGATCACTTTAAGACAGACTATACATGTTGCAATGGGCACTTTCAGGGGAAAACAGTCTTGAAAAAAAGAAGCAAAGTCCCGTCCAGGGTTTTTTATTGAAGCAACATCAAACCTGCATGTTGAGGTAAGCATGTCACTCGGGAATACGAAGGAAGTGATTCCCTTTAAAAAGGACTCCCTTAACCATATCCCCACTCACTTTGTAATTCGCCTTGACAGTAAATCAATTCTCAAGCCTGGCCCCTTGGACTCCTCCAACCCTAGGTCCTCCTCTCTCAACATTCCTGCGCACATGAATCACTCCGACTCCTGGCTTCTAGAAGGCATTTCCTGCCCGGCCCTCTCTCTCACTCTCTCTCTGTCTGACTCCTCTGCTGAAAGCTGGGCAGGAACCTGGCTGAGCTTTGATTTGGACCCAGAGGGAGAGAGGGAGGAGAGCTCAGCTTAACACAGAGTCCTGGCTCTGGGACTGCTCCCAGAGACCCAGAGACTTGGGATGTGCTGAAGATGCCTGCACACCCAACCGCGGATTTAGTGTTTTATCCTCCAAATTGCAATAGCAGTCAACCATATTCCAATGGCAATGTCACTCCCAGTGTAAAGTTTGTCACAGGGGAGCGTCCTCCTTAGGATTAAAGTATACATTCTCTCTCAGTCAGACACGAGCATGTTCATTATTTTCAGTTCTGAGACCACTTAACATTGAACATCATCACAGATTTTGGAGAGCAACATGAATGGGGACTGTAGTGTTTTCATTTCTTTACCACACAGTAAGGACTTTGTGATCATTTCTGATGTTAAAGTGGAGGAACAGCATTCAAATATTTTATGGCAAAAATGTACATAATGGGAACATAAGTTGGCCTTTAAAAAGCTGTACACCTGTTCATCTTTGCCTCAAGAAATCATCTTTGATGCTAAATCCACAGTATATGTACATAAAACTTTGTCAGTAGAGCAGACTTGAGACAACCAAAGCAGCTCTTAAAAAGAATGAACGGTCTAAATTCTCTTCATATTATATACACAACGATGAAACATACTTTACAGAGATCACTACACAAAGTTCACAAACAGAGTCCTAGGGTGTGGGTGAGGCTGCAGTTGAGTGAAAAAGGGTCACATGTCGTGGCAAGGAGAGTCAGCCTACCCAGTGCAATGGCTGCTGTGTGTGTGTGTGTGTGTGTGTGTGTGTGTGTGTGTATACTGTGTGTTTGTGTAAACTGCATGGATGTGGGTGCACATGTTTGTAGATACTTGTTTATCTGCGAATGTTGGAGTGTGTGATCTCATCCCCTTCCCTTCTCAGATCATGGCTCTTATCACCAGTCTCCCTTTGACCTGGTGAAGATAGTGGCTCTGCTCTGACTCTAGGCTCTGATTGGTCAGGGCCTCATCCTCACTATCAGCCGGCTCCTCCTTGACCTTGATGACCCCATAGTGAGCCTCAGAGAGCTCCCCGTTGGAGCCACTGCTGCTGCTACTGCTGAGGGTGTGTTTCCGGATGACTCCTCCAGGGGGCAGCCTGTCCTCCTGCATGCGCTGCTCTCTCAGTTGCTCCTCCTGCTCTTCCTCAGATTCTTGCAGGTGTGCATTGGGCTGACGTAACTGCTCAATGGACTTGGACAACAGCTGCAAAACACATTACCTCCACATTAATGATGATATGGTGCAACTCAATTATTTTTAACAATCAAACTTAGGTTGTATGTGTGCAAATCTAGATATCCAGTCAAGTCAAGGCTACAAACTAAAAGCATCCACATACATCCAAAGGCTTGATGAAACATGGCAGGAGGTTTATTTTCCTTTTTAAAAGATGCTGACACAGTTGTCACCCGCCTGTTCCAACCATCTAATGATGCTTAGTTGTATTTTAACCATCAGGAAATGGAGCCATTTTAAAACACATACGCTCCAGCCCAAGCTCTAACTGGTGATTGGTGCAATCAATAATTTCATCTAACCAAATAGGTGAGATCTTAACAGGCTCTGTCTAAGTCTTTTAAGTAGCTAAATAAGTATTCTCCACACTAATTTGGCTCAACTATAAGCATAATTAACAATTAAGTCATTATTTGATACAGCCATGGCATGTTTTTAATCTTGTGTATCAACATTATGAGGCAACCTAATCTCTAAACCCCAATTCAAGATTTCAAAAATTGCAGTAACTATGCCTGAAATGGGAGGAAAACAGATTCAATATACTGATAACAAATTCAGTACACTGAAAACCCTGATACACACACAAGGCACAAGGTATCAGGTGTGGTCATAAATCCAGTCTGAAACTTGTAAGGCTTAGGACACATACTGACATTTATATCCTCTGTGTTGAAAGAAAAGATCCAGAAATAAAATGTAGACTGCTCATTGTCTCCCCCTGATTATATAGCAGGTAGGGGGCGACATCAAGAGAGCACACTCTGTTGCACCTACTCAGCCAAAGTGCTCTCTCTCTCAATTCATGAACACATCCAACTGCTGGTGCAGTAGGAGTAGTGGATTATCCCTGAGAACCTTGGATGTCTGGTCACCCTAGGCAGAAGGATACTGCTGTGTTTTGGAGCTTTGCTAAACCAAAGCTACTGGCATCATGATATGATGACTCTGCCACAAGGGGGCTCTGGGGACAAGACTGAAAAACGCCTAACCCTGGCAGCTGATAAGCACTAACACTATTCCCTAGAGAATGTAGGCCTTGTATAAATATCCCTTCAGCTAAGAATTAGCCTCTTTAGCTTGGCATTAGTAAAGGCTGTTTATACATCTTCCTAAAACCCCTAAGCTCGTCTAAATTTCCATTAGTGCCCCCTACTGTTGCAGGTACTGAAGGGCATTCAAAAACAAGCCTAGGGCTCCCCTCCAAGCTTCTGCTAGGAAATTAATTAGGGCAATGTTTCAGAGATCCTCCTCAGTAAACACTGAGGGCTCATCCCTGATTAGAGGCCATTTATAACCTCCACTTAGAGAGGCTTTACATGCGATCTCATTGGCCTGAGTGATCAGACCAGGGCTCGTTCATATGGTTCCAGACAAGTTGTCCATATTATTTCACAGCTCTTTCTTGTACTAGTACTTTACTCTAGTACTTTATCAAAAATGCATCAATTCAAATTAATTTCATCTGTCTGTTAGTTTTATAGAAGGAACTTGAATAGAGACTAAGTGTTATATCAAATATCACACTGGTGAGTACAACTTAATAACTGCTGTGGTGCTTTGGTGCTTTGTGCTTTTTATTAGTTCTAGGTGAGAGTTGCACTTGTAGCTAGCTCTATGGCTCCCATGGCTTTCAAGGCCGAGCATTGGGACAGATCAGTACGTGAGCTCACACAATGCTGCCTTTCACAGTGTCTGCCACCTCACACACTTCCCTCACCAGAATAATTACACTCTGTGTATGGCGAGGTCACCACGGCCAGCTCACAGAAACACAAATATTGCCACAGAGGAACAAAATGTATTCTGGGCACTTTTTCCTTCATTTGAACTTGGCTGAATTGAATTTCACAGAGTTAGCATGTGAACAGCACCAATGCCTTAAGCTATGATAACAGAATTAGTGCAGGGGAAGCATTTCTTCCCCATTTGAAGTCAGGCAGAAGTTCTTTACTTAGCAGAAATAACACCAGGATTCCAGGGAAGAACAGACTTGGGCCCGGCTCTGTAAACTTGAGCGACCACAGATGCTTTTACAAAAGGCTAAAAATAGATTTGCATTTGTGTGTTTAAAATGATTAAATCAGACTCCCTGCAGTGAAATAATACCTCATGAGACCTAAAGAGGAATAGAGAATGCTGCAAAATGCAATCTGAAAGTCAAAGTCCTCCCTTGTGATTTGAACATAGATGGACAGCACAGTACCTTATTTATGTGGATCTGCTGCTGGTACTGTTTCTGTTTCTCCAGGAAGTGCTGGTGTTGCTGCTGGATGACCAGTTGGGCCAATGTGTTCTGAGGGAGTGGCGCTGACTGGGTCCTGTTCAGGGGCCGGTGTTTCGGTAGTTTAGGCCGACTGTTGGTGGAAGGACGATCTTTCATGGCCAGAGGGGACTGAGGGTGGGATGACATGGAGCCTTGGCCTTGGTCACCAAAAAAAAAAAAGGTAGATTTTTATTTCAAAATTGAATCAGCTTTGTTCTGATGTCATATCTTAAATTAGTTCAAGTTACAGTATTTGAGTATGTAAAAAAATAATGAACAGAATTGATTGAAAACACTGATATTTGTTATTATTTGTATTCTTTTCATATAGTATCTTACACTGACACCTGGGATCTAGCGAGGAAGACTCACCAGAAGAGAGCATCTTCTGCTGCCTCATCTGCTCTTTCTGGAGGAGGTGCTGGAGGAGAGCCTGGTGACTGGGGCTCACCTTCGTCTCCAAGCCAGTCTGTAGGGGCACGGGGCCTAGGAGCTGCCCAGGCAGCCCATGCCTGATTTCTGTTGATCTTTCCTTCAACCCCATAGCAGCCTGAGTGGAGAGACAAAGATGAACTACAATGAATGGATATTTCTTTATTCATACTATAAATGCTGTACACACCAATGGGGAACTGTGTATGACCTTATTAAAGAGTTATAACCATTCAATTTAACCAATATTAAGCAATAAGTGTTTTATAAGTGGTTTTTACAAATCACTTATTGTGCAAAACTGAAATCTGACACCATCAATGGTTTGAGGTTGGAGCAGCTGATGAACAGGCCTCATTGGAATGTGTCAGTGAGCTAAAAGATGATATATCATGTGCTGTGTTATCTGGAGCTGCACTTGAGTGGACTTAGACTTTTAAAAAGCTGTGATGAATGAGGTAATAGATGGAGATAAGAGCAGGCCTGACACTAGACACTTCAGAACAATATTTATCTGAAGGTGATAAAATCAACTGAGGCCAGAGGTCAAAGACCTGTGGTCGTATGTAGAACCCAGACAGCCACTGATGGGAAGTCTTTCAACTCACAGCCTATAGAAAACCACTGACCCGACATTTTAAGCAAGATGTGATTTAATAAGAAACGCACAGGTTATCTGGCAATCTCGGTAACACTTGTACTCACACTCATGGGTGAGGATGCAGCTGAAAGACCCAAGTTGATGTTGGGTAAGGAGGGAGATGTGTACAAGCTCAGCATCGACACAGAGCCCTCAGGTCGGAACAGTCTTGGCTGTGAAGGCCACCGCTAGATCAAAGACACAGGAGAGAGAGGAAGAGATAGACAGATTTAGGAGGAGGCAACAGATTTAGAAATCCTGCTACGGGCCATTTCAGAAAGCAACAAGAGCAATGGTATAAACGTTAATGCACTATGACAAACAACAGTCCTCCCTCCTGTAAGGAAAAGGGTATGAGTTTCTATGATGGCTGATAAAAAGGAGTGTCAGTAAAGGTTACCTGGAGCGTCATAGAATGGCACCAGTGAGGATGATACACACCACATACAAAACACTGGAACCCCTAAATCTGCCATTACATCAAAGCCTCTAGTTCCTCAGTCCCCGGTTCCCCGGTTCCCCTGTTCCCTGTCCTGCTCCCTAGTCCCCACCCTCAGGCTACTCTCTCAGAGAACATCAGCACTGGGGCATACTTCCTGTACCCAGCAGAGCAGTGGACCAGCATGTGGTTTTGGAACAGCCATGTTTATCCTTCCAACCCCCACCAGTACTCAGTGACCTGTATGTGGATATCCGGCCCATATTCGACCCGAGGGACCCGTTCCCTCTGAAAAAGGATACCTAATGTAACGGTGAACAAACACGCCTTGCTTTTGCAACAGGCATGAGGTCTATGGGCAGCCCAACAGTCCACCAATGACTTTCATGAGAGTCTCAGCTTGGGCCAATACAATAGCAATCCTGTATGTTTATGTTGTTAGCATGTGGGTGTCTTTGGCTACCAGTGCCTGGGATATCAATTAAACTCCACAGTTAGCCTCCCTCCCTAAGCCCCAGCCTTCAGCCTGATGTCAGGGCGTCTCTCCCTTCTCCATGACACTGGAGGTCCCTGGGAGAGTAAACAGCGATGGTTAAGGAAAACACAGCTGTTCTGTTAAGATTGTTCAGAGATGTGTCATATCTGCCACCCTCCATAATGGTCTGCTTTGTGTTCTGGGTCCAGGGGGAGCTCTGGTCAGTAACTCAGCCATGAATCTATTGGGAAACGCCTCAGAACTCAGGCCTGCAGGCCTGCAGCCAGACCAGTGACAGAAACACAATGACAAGCCAAAAGAAACCCTACAGCCAAACTAAAGGTTCTTGCAAGGTAGAACACCAAATGCACAGTACATTTATCATAAACGTATTGGGTAGAAGAAGGCGTGGTGTACATTTTTGCTGTTGTTTATGCACCGTTTGACTTAAGGACATGTTCAGCTTTATAACATCAAGAGAGTGCATTTATTTTCCTGTGTATGGTATCATCTTTAATACAAGCAAAAGGCTGGATGGTATAGACAGATGGGTCAAGCTGTGCCTCTTTAATGTCAGTGTGGGGAGCCATTTCCACCGGAGTGTGACAGACCGAGGGTCATGAACAGAGAGGGGGCAACTAGCTGTTTTTATAGCTGCATGCAGGCAGGACAGGCAGGCTGTTTAAGCCTCGACATAATAAGATCAATTTTTGCTATTCAAAATGATTTGTGGTTCATTCTTTTTAGACATACCTCAGTTTTTGTGGTAGTGGGCAGAGAAGAGGGTCCATTTTCAGCCCCCAGGGCACTGGAGGCCCCTATGGGTGAGCTGGGTCCAGAGCCAGGGGCGCTGTTAGTGGGCGTAGAGTCTATGGAACAATGAGGAGTTAGATATGCATGCTCACACACTACACACAACACACATACAGTACCCACGGACACACACACATACACACTTGGCAAGACAGCTGCAGCCTCAGAACAGTTTAATATGTGTAGTCATGGCTGCCTGATCACAGTGGTGTTTTCTACATGGAGGAGCCATGGTCACTATGTGCTGCTGCGCTGCAGAATGGCTGATATGCATTTCTGAAATACAATAATAATACTAATAGTTTCAGTTCTTTTAGTTTTTAAATGCAACATGCTATTATACAGGAGCAGCTACATTACAATACGCGTAGCAATTGGAAAATACGTTGGAAATAAATACAGATATGTGAGAACAGTGTGCTACATGATGTAGCAAGCTCAGAGCCTGTCACACAACCAACCAATCGTAGAGGAGGATCAAGCAAATTCAATCTATGCAGCTGTTTCACATACCCATTAGTTCCAGGGCTCTCTTCTTGTAAGGAGTCATGATGTTGCTATCTCTCCTCTTGAGCATTGGGCTGCTCCTCCTCTCTGCGACCTTCTGCTTCAGTCTGGACCGTACCTTCAGGTTGGGCTCGGAGGCTAGAGAGTGAGGAACAGTAATTCTTCCGTAAGTCTCCATTCACAATGTTTGGATGATAAAGACATCCCAAATCACACAGAGATAAATTAAACAATCATCAGAGTGTAATGCGACTATACACACAGAGGGTCTTTTATATAGCTTGACTGTAATGTTTTATAACATTATTAAAAAATATTAACATTGTAAAATGAGCGGGGAAAATGAAAAGTAAAAGGAAGAAAAAGTCCATAAATCAGTTGAAAAATAAGCAATATTGTCACGCTTCAACATGTAACAATTTCTGTTTCAGTGAAATTCAGAGCAGCTTTCAGAGAAATTAAATGAGTCAGGATTGGGCCCATTTCCACCTCATCTGGACTAAATTAGGTTGAGCAACACACAGGCTCTAAGTGAAAGAGTCCGCTACCTGCCGCCCTGGTGACCACAGTCTGATACAGTAGCAGCAGTTAAACTAACACAAAAACATGGCAGATGTTTCAAGCTCTCCCCACACCCCCCCTCCTCCTAATGCAAAACAGAGATACCCAAATACACAATCCCAACACACTCCTAAGTCAGTCACTCACACATGGCCTGGCCTGAACTGATCCAGACTTACAAAATCAAGTCCTAATGGACGGTCACGGTTCCAAAGAAATATTAAGGTAATATTTTCCACAATGAACACACCACTTTCAAACGTTTAAATTGTACTTAATGATGAGTTTAAGCACATTTTGTCCACATTGTCCAAAATAAGCATTTTGTTTCACTTCACTGATGAGTCTGCAACTGCCATCCCTGTAGTTTTACAATGATACCAAAACAAAGACCACTGTTCAAATTGCCATTGCTTCCAAAAGGACCAATGACAAGACAACTTTAGGAAAACAAAAATGCCAGACCACTAAACTGCCTTCAAATTTGAGAAAAATGGGTGTGGGGCACAGATGTGACAGCAGAGAGAACACATAGAATAATGAGAATATAGAAATACAGACAGGCTGGATCTGAGCAGTGTAGAAGTGGAAAAGGTCAAACGATGTGATCATGAGACTACAGTTAGGTGAATGCGAGTAAGTGTTCTTGAGATTTAGGCCTCTGTAGGCCTGAGGACAGTGACTCACTGGGTCAGCACTTCTCAGTGTCATATGGACTTCCCATCAACCCTTTGGACATGGAATTCCACTGCAAGCCTCACACACCCAAATAAACAGGCAGAGTATATTAGCTGCTCTCTCAATGGGAAGCCAGAGCATAGAGCTATATTGAAGTTATGTAACCTTCTGTTATACAATAGCCAACCTATTATTTAGTTCAGATCAATAATTAAAATGGCCTTTTGCAATGTGTACAACATACAGCTGTACATAAGGGGAGTGGGACGATGACAGCAGGGAAGAGCAGAGGGAGTAGTGATGGGGGTGAAGCTAGAAGAGTGGGCCAGATGCTGCTATTTCTGGCTTTTGTCAAAAGCAGCAAAACCCTCTCCCCATTAAATAACGTGGCATAGACCTCTAATCCTGTGGGTGTGAGGTAGAGTGAAAGCGAGCGAGGGAGGAAGAAAGGAGGCAGGAGAGATAAATGGAGAGAAAACGCTGTTGGGAGTCGTATGAATCTGCTTCACGCCCCGCTGCCCTGATTGCTTTCTATTTTTACACACTGCTGCCACCAAGCTACGCATCCCAATCGGTCGCCACGGGAACACTAGACAGCAGCACAGGGGACAAACACTTTCTCACTGGTCTCCATGGAAAAAATGCCCTACTCCGCAACGCAACAGGAGGCAATCATGGCAGCTGAAATGTCTAACCAACACTACACATTGAACACCTGGGTCACTTCAGCCATTGCTGACAGGCTGCCAAGGCATGTCATCCAGCTAAAACATATATGCCAGCAATATACCAGGGTCATAAATCAATCACCTTATTACATTTGAAAGTGGTGCTGCAGGGCTAGTGGTTTTCCAAGCTGAAGGTGTTATGCTATCTCCACTTAATCAGAATTTTAACTCTGCTGTCAGTGTGAGTGCCTGCATCCATTAGAGGACTGGACCTGGGCAGATGGCTATGTGGGAAATTCTCCTAGCAAGGCTGCTGTTGGAACTGCGTGTTCTGTACGTGGGAAAGGCATGCTGTGCATTGGGCCTGACATCGCTGTGCAAAGCTGAAATGGAAGATTGTTTCTGTTCGTTGCTGCGTTTAGCTTTACAACACTTCCAACAAACTGCTTAACCAAAGCTACAGTACAATCCCTCCCTGTCTTAATCTTTTTATCTATTTAAAGATCATATGATTACTTCTCATAGGAACTCTACTGAGTCTTTGATCTAGGCTTTACAATTTTACCTTTGTAAGAGCCTATTTGAAAACCTTTCCTGCACCTGCTGAATGCTCAAGTTTGGTAAGTGGGTCAAGACCAGAGAGGGTGTTGCACCTCTTACTGCTAAGCTGCATCTATTCTTGCCACAGACTATCACGTGCCCTTAGTCCAGTCTATTCTAGTCCCTGGACGTGGCACAAAGAGGATATATAGCAAGTAAACAAGTTAATCACCAACATTCTTTAAACTAGTTTTTGGATGAGTGTTACAAAGTCAAGGGCATCACAACTGTCTTGTGATCCAGGGATGATGCATCTAGTAATACGACAACCAATAAAGATCCCAGTGCAGTTTATTTCTTTAATGGTGTATTTTTAGTGTTTATTGGTGCACAACCATGAATTGAGGTTGATTTCAAGTTAGAGTTCAAGTCCCTCCGTCTCAGAGGCTTTTCTAAGGACACATGACCAAAAATGTATGTTGAGTTGAGAAAGAGGTTCCTTTAGGTAAAAATACAAGAGTGTACGAGCTGTTTCCTGTTTCCCATAAAAAAGCAAATGCATGAACAATACTTAATCATTTTCGACGATAACATTATGAAAGACTTACTAATTACTGTGGTGAGAAGATCTCAACAAGCAGATCAAGTGTTGTTTTAGTGCACATCAAAAAAGAGGAACCTCAACCAGAAAAAGATGTGTTAGGCCCTCTAGCCAAATGAAGCAGCGGGGAGTCTAACGTGGAACATTCGAGTCATCTCCACTTTGTTTTCAGAGAGCTATCTTTGCTTAAACAAACACTCCTGTCTAGGTTCATCCTGCCTGTGCCAGTCCTCTTACTCAGCAACACCTGCCAATCAGCTATCAGTGACAGCCAGTGGCTTGGGGAACAACGCTACCTTTGTGTGTCCCCCTCGCGTGCCAGCCTCTCAGAGGACTTTAATGAAGACAGACAGGAAGTGGGGGAGGTAGGCTTGCACAGGAAATGACCACATATAGATTCTGGAATCCAAAGGCCTAGAAATATTTTTTCTACGTTTTTTATCAGTGTATAAGAATCATGCTCAGAAATAGGTAGATGATTTGACCATGAATGAATGAAAATGTCCTGGTTGAGAGGTGAGATAAGGAAGACTGAAATTCCAAACCTCTGGTATTAAACTTGCATTCATTGTCAAAGACAAACAACGCTACCATAAACTTTGAGCCCTGTTATTTTTAAAAAGCTGTCTTCAACTGGTTATTGCACTTGTGGGGCCACTCCTTACCTCCTGGGTCTAAAGGCATGTTTCCCACGAGGAAAATATATATTGAGAGAAGGTATTTCCCTGTTCTGAAGATGGCCTATATGTTTCAAAGACAGTTACACAAAATCTCCTTTCATGTACCTTTCCGCTACTTATTCTTGCAATGCAGACTCTATAATGACCAAGAATTACATTTTATATTACAAGATATAATTCCTTTTGCCTGATCTCTAAATTGTGTATATACACAACATGACAGGCCTGCAGTTAAATAACTCAACAAGTATAATTGTTTGCCAATGTAATTAAAAGAGACACAGAAGGGAAAAGAACATAATGTAATTTGGTGACCTCACTGCAGAATTATGAAGTTTTTAGCTTGGCAAGCACTTATGCTTGAGCAAACCAAGAGGGAGGTATAATTCTTATTTATACAACCATTCCCGAAGGGTCCCTCAAACTTTAAACCAACAAACCTGAGCTGCTTTGTGGTGGGAATTTGTGTGTTTTCAAAATAGTTTTTAAAGCCCATAACTCAGGAGAAATTAATCCTTTTTAATTCTTCTAGTTGCTGCTAAACTGTTCAAAGAGGCCTTAGAACTTGGTATGTTATTGTAACACAAGGACAAATGTGGCTTCTTTTAAATAACAGCAAGGTAATTTCAGTACAAATAGCAGTAATTACAATTTAAGCTTGTTAAGTGATGAACACATTTGTGTTGCTGCATATTTTCAGTCACTCTGGTTTCAGAATCAGAATAAAAATAAGGAATTTAGGTTACTGTTATGGTGTTCCCCAACAATTATGAAAGTAGCGGCGGTAGCCCTGAAGGAATGAGAGGGGAGGGGCAAGGGGTCGTAATGAGCCTGACTGATGTTATTAGCAGGTCATCAGCATCCTCAGGAAATACTCCATGGGTACACCGACCCCTTGATTGACAAAGGTCACAGCACAATGATTGTATTAATAACCCATTCATGGTGACTGGAAAATTACTAATAAAAGGCATATCTTCACATTCACACCTAAATCCTACTCAGCTGGTGCATGCATGCATTTGTGTGTGTGCGTGTGTGTGTGTGTTAAATAACAAACCTGTCTTCCTCAAGGGGAAGTCGTCCTTGCTCTCTAACGGGGATGGGAGTGTGTACTGGCAGGTGGGAGAAGCGCCTCCCAGAGGTGGAGAACTTTGGTCCAGGGAGGTGTGGTGGGAGGACCTGGTCACACAACAATCCACCAGAGTAAACATTAACTTTTATCTGACTGTGTAGAATATGTAGATTTCTATGTGGTCAAAAGTAGGACATATATTGTGTCTATCAGGCCAACACAACAGAAGGTACTTACGTGTACCAGAGTTTTGGGTGGTGGATGAAAGAATGAGTGGCTCCATTGCTGCCAGGGTCCTTGGCTGATTTGCTTAACAGAAACTCTTGGAGTTTCTGCTTCACTTCTGTACTAGCCACTGCACCTGGGAGACCAGAGGTCAGAGCCAAAGGGATTGGGGTTACCCTAGGGCTCATCATACATTAAAGTAATAATACAAATACAAATGTTGCCCTATTAAAATGTTGTTGTTTTTTTGTGGGATGTTTTTTTTGTTGTTGTTTTTTTACCTGATTTATGCACCTGTTTTGCCACATTACTTAAGGTATAAGGCAGAGAGATTATTTGATTTTATATTTTTCCTCAATGAGTTGATCCTTCTGAGAAGAGTCACATCATATGTAGGGAGATCTCCCCCTAGTGGTCTAAGAATACTCCACCGATTTCAGGCTGGTAAAGTAATACCACAGAATGTTTTGAGATGCCCTTTCCTATTGGAGGACTACAGTTGCAGGGTGTGGTTTTACATTACAGGCCTGACAAAGCCATTAATTATATCTATTATTAGGTATAAGGCAGTAAAGACAGTAAAGCCATGATATAGCTGAACCTATTTATGTGCCCTGTGCCGCTAAAAGACATTTTCACCTAGCTAAGTGGCACTTGACCAGGACCAAAGTCCTGATCATTACCATCATTACCACCATATCATAGGGTTTGTATTTTATCTGCTTAACAAAGAGTGAATTTTAACATTGTTGTTCCAATGCAATCCCTAGGACAGTTAGATCTATAATATTAAAAACACGTCTCCCATAGAAACATGAGAAACATTTGTCCCACCTTTCAATCTGTAATGTTAGACTGATGTTTAGTTCCATAGGGAATGAATTAGAGAAGATAGAAAAGGTGACTGTGTCAATATCCAGGGTGATTTTCGCAGGATAAGGGTACATTTCTTGGTTTGTAACTGATAGGAGTAATATAATATAAAGCTCAGTTGGACAGAACTGTTTAGACATACTGTGTGACTTCACACGGCCTTTGTCCCATTTATTTTCAATGAGTACCTCAAGGCTGTACATCAGTATAGCACCACAGATCACAGTCTTGGTTCAATGCTTTCTAGCTCTGCGAGAGCGATGTTCATGCTCGTGAATACCAATTGGATTGTCCTACGCAGTGAGAATGACTTCTTAAATTGACCAATATACTTCCAGAATAATGCGATCTGACTGAAAGTGATATTAGTGATCGTAATAGTGGCGGTGATGAGCTCTTACTCTCTCGGGAGCGCTCCTTGCCCCTGAGGCTCAGGCTGGAAACATGCTGCTCTCGCCGATGCCTCTCCTGCTCCTTCTCCTGCTGGTTCTGCTGCTGTTGCTCCAGACGACGCTCTTTTTCAGCCAGTTCCTGCTGCTGTTTCATGGCCTGGAGCTCCTGCTGGAGCTGAGGAACACAAAGGCATCAAGTCAGCGTGAATAGCACATTAATAACTATATTTTAAAAACTATAGTGGTTTCTGTGAACTATTTTGCTGTGATGTCCCGTTATGTATTATATAATAAAAGTGTTCTGGAATATGCTACCACACTGTACTGTACTCTGCAATGCTGTTCTGTGCTAGCATGGTTTCTAGTGTTCTGCACAATCCAATGCTGTGTTTTGTGCACTGCTGCGCTGTTCTCCATGTTACTGTATAATGCAGTGCTGACCTTGAGGTGCTCCTGAAGCTGAGCCTGGTGCTGACGGGTCAGGTTCTCATGCTGCTTCTGGAACTCGCTGATAAGAAGCTGCTTCTGGATCTGCTGCTGCTTCTGAATGAGGAGCAACTCCTGCTGCAGCTGCCTCTCCCACAGGCCTGGGTCCGAGCCTGGCCCCAGCATCCTCAGGTCTGTACGCAGGTCCAACGGAGATAAGGGATCCACAGTCAATTGCACCTCTGGCTTAATGTCCACTGTGGACCAGAGAGAGGGGAAAAGAGACAGAGGGAGGGAGGGGGAAAAAGAGGTTCGTCAAAAATCCTTAAAATCCTTTATTGTTGTCAATCATGCCACTACAGTTGGTGAAGCATGAGAGCAACATGCGGATTCGAAAGGAAGTACATGTACTTAAGGAGAAAGAGAGTGAGAGAGAGAGAAAGAAAGAGAGGGAGAGAAAGCGAGGGGGTCAGAGATGAGGAACACAGCCTTCTCTCTTCTCCTATGATCCTCAGAAACCTGCAATTATATTACAGTTTCTATAAACAAACACAGGATCACATCCGTCAGCACAGTCCACTGGGAGCGGCTATATAACAGACTCAATGGACATTTGGCACGAAATGTTGAAACAGTCATTTTAAGTATTTACATGAAATCCTATCTGTCCACTGTTCTATAAATAAATAAAGGGAGTTTAGGACTACATTCCCCCAGACTCTGCCAGGACATCATGCAGATATCCCTTCGTCCCATAAAAAATTAAAGGCCTCAAAGTACTTTGTGAGTTTGGAATCCGCATTTGTTTGTGCATCCCTGTTCCTGTGATCTTTTCATCTCTCTTCTTCAGGGCAGTCACTGCAATGTCTACACCAGTAAGAACTGCCTTCGTCTTTGACAACCAGCTCCCCATAATAAGTAATTGCCAGATACAAAGTGAAAGGGCAACCCCTTGGTCTCCAAACTCTATATATAACCTGTTCCACTGAGAAAATCAAAAGCCAGTTTAGACCATGGAAGACAAGGCTACTCCATCTCTCTACCCCATAGAGGATGGGTAGCCATGCTACAGTATCCTCCTTTATCCCTTTTTATCCTTCTTTTTTTAGCCATGTTACTGTATCCGGTTGACAAATTTCAGCAAGCATTATTTTACAGCATAATTCCTTTCATCCCATTTTACCAATATATTAAATAAAAAAAATACAGTTTATGAAGTATTTGTGCAGCGATACAATTTAATTTTGGAAAAGCATTTTAGTTATGCTCATCATGACGTAACATTTAAGGAATAGTACATTGTCCATATTGTATCTTCCATTTTGAGACTAAAAAGCCTACTTAAAATTCCAGTGGCTGAAGGGAGATTTATTGAGTGCATGCATTGCCTTAATCTTCTCAAGGGTCACATTTGAGGAAACAAATATAGGCAACACGACCTGTTCATTGGGAGCTGGAGAGAAAACTGACACACTACACTTTTTATTTTCACATAAAAAATCTTGGTGTTGGTCCTGTGACACATTTATCCTCGTAAGCCATAATAAAATGCCAATAAAAAGCGCTGAAATTTGCCAAAAGAAGCAGCATCAGTCTACATTAGCCATCAATTAAGAAGCAAAGCTTTCCTGTTCACTGATAATGTGAAACATACAGGCACCCATTTGTTTTGTCGTGCAGCCTGTTTTTCATTGCCACCATTCCATGTGTATGCGGCGGTGATGATTATAAATAGAAACATAAAAGCAAGTGGCGCAATCCTGGTCTGTGACAACCCCCACACCCTAGTATCCACCACCCTAACTTGCCGCTGCCATGGCAACGCTGGCGACGTAATTATGTCTCCCCATCCTGCATATATTGAGTCTCACTGCATGTCATCTCCTGCCTACCGTGGCTATGTGACATGTTGACTAACATATCAGCCTTTCAAGTCTTATATAAGAAAGGAGTCCCCAACAGAGAGAGAAAGAAAGAAAGAAAGAAAGAAAGAAAGAAAGAAAGAAAGAGAGAGAGAGAGAGAGAGAGAGTACAAAACATTAATACACAATGTGTTGAGATTCAATGGCAAGGTGCTAACTTTGTCTTAAAACACATTCAAAAAGTAAAGACAGCTAGGGGGACTCCGGTGCTGTACTTTTTCTGTCTGCGTTCTAAAAACAGCTCCAATCAAACGGCAGAGGAGGGCTACAGGCTCGGCAGGCACAGAGAGCAGGCACCTGTAGCACAGACCTTCCTCTAGTGACAGGGAATATTAATCTTAGCTTGTAAGTACTTGACAAAGGACTCTTTTGTAGCAGGCGCTGTTCCAGGGCCAGCCGTGAACCTGTGAACCATTGAAAGGCTCAGAGAGTCAGACAGCCCTAGTGCTGCTTTTGCCTAATGGACCTAAATATAGCATCAAAAACACCTGCTGCCTGGGAGAATCCGCCACTGTGATATCTAATTAATCTCATATTTCATTCTGTACCCTTGCTGTGACTGGCATTAAGGAGCTCCACTTTGATCAGCACATCAAGCTGCGCCTCCATCA